>PVJC01005997.1:0-56701 GCA_004026665.1 Murina feae | reverse complement strand
TGGGGTGGGTGGCTCCTCTTCCTCCTGCAACAGCACTTGGGGTGGCTGGGCCATGGGGGGCTGTGGGAGTAGGGGCGGTTGGGCCAGAGCAGGCGACACAGCAGGGGGCCGGGCAGGCTTGGGGGGCAGGGCAGCAGCTCGGTTGCTGGGCCTCGATGGCTGCTGGGGCAGCGCGTTGTGCAAAGCTAGAAGGACACAACAGTGCGGCGGTGAGGCTCCCGTGGTCCTCAGCTTGGCCTCTCTACTCCATCCTGACCTTCTACCCATCTGTCAAACACTCTCCCCACCCTCCTCAGGTTCTCACCATCTCCAGAACAAAGACAGTTGCCAGGAAGATCTACGGGATCTGGCCCCCACCAGTATCATCCTGTCAGGTGGCCTGTGCCTCCCACCTCCCTTCCTTCCTCCAGCTGGTCCCTGTCTTCAAGTCTCAAAGCAGGCATGTCCTGAATGCCCTCATCTGACCTTCCTATCTGGGATTAGTGTGTGTCCCCACATTTGTAACTGGGAATTACAGAGGGGTCACATCTTTTTTCACCCGACAATGCCAGATCCAGCACAACTGACGCAGAATCTTCTATATGAAAGCACTAACTTTCTGCAAAAGCTATCCTGGGTATCTTGTGTAATTTCCACAATGGCCCTGAGAAGCTGCTGACATCCCCTGAGAGACAAGTGAAGCTGAGATGGGTTCTGAAGTTTGCCCCGAGCGTCCAGTGGCAGAATGGTGAGACCAGGGTGGAAAGGGGCCTCCCTGAACCTGGGCGGCCATGGCCACAGCTCACCTGGAGGAGAGACCACTGAGTGCTGGTTGAGATGAGGCGGAGTGCTGTGCTCGGGTGGCTGGGGGAGGTGAGGGGGCAGCTCGGGCTGCGGCAGGTGCAGGATGGGTTGGGTGAAGTGGCCGATGGGGTCGAAGACGCTGCCTGGGAGCTGGGGCTCCAGGACGGGCACCTGGGCGGCGATGAAGGGCGGGGGCGAGGACTTCATCGTGGGGGCAGTTTGCTGTGGCATGGAGGGTTGGGGTGGTGGGGGTGGCTGTTGCTGCTGCTGCGAAGGTGGGGGTGGCGGGGGCTGCTGGGGAGGTGGCGGGGGCTGCTGGGGCCCAGGACCCGGGGCCTGCTGCAGCTGCTGGTGATGGTGGTGATGATGCTGCAGACAGACAGACAGATAGATAGAGGCTGATGTCAGGCAGGCAGAAACCCCTGGGCAAGCCCCAGGGTCCCCCCGGGGCCCAGAGAGGCAGGTGACCACCACTCCCCTAAGAGAAGACACCTCTATGATCACGTACCTTCTTCTGCTCCCTCCCAGGGTGCCCCTTCTTTTTTGCCTTCGGAGCCATCTCTGTGAAGGAAAAGAGAAGGTAGTGAGGTCTAGGGGAGGAGACTAAGCTGCCTTGGATGCAGAACCAGGAGAAAACAGGGTGAGTTCAGAAGGACCAGTGACGGTGAGGCAGGGTGGCTGGATTGTCTGGTATGAGAGTCCATTATGGGAAAAAGACAATGTGGAGTGTCATCTACCCATTTGCCTGTCACTTTTCTTAGCTGGGACCATGCCTGAAAGGTCTTCCTGCCCAACCCCTGATCCCTAACTCCATTAAAGAATAACACCCAGGAACTGGGGTTGCGCTATGTAAACCTCTTGCCCAACATCTCCCCCTACTTTCTGGTGACAAGCCACTAAGGCAATCTGAGTGTCTGCACCCTAACCCAGTCTTGGAACAACTATGGTGTTTGAAATGATCATAACCATTTGACAGATGAGCAAAGTGAGGCTCAGAAGTCAAGGGACTTGCCCTGGAATACACAGCTGTAAAGGAGCCACACAGCTGCCTCCAACAACGGAGGTGCACTCCTTCCCATCCCCCCAGGAGGAGGCAATAGATTGAGTTAGGGTGAGAGATGTCTGGCCACAGAGCCACGGGACAGGTGAGGAGAGTGTGGACACATGGGAAGACCACAGTGTGAGTACTTCAGGGGAGGGAGGGAAGGCAGGCCAGCCAGCGAACCTCCCAAGGGACCACCAGGAGCCAACAGGGAGATGCTCAATGCCACGGCCAGCTTCTCCTTCCTCTCGGTAGAGTGGTCTCAGAAAAGCTGTTGGTACACAGTGGACGTGCTGCAGGGAGAGGGCAGTACGTGCCCTGGTCCTCAGAGGCCAACAGCTTATTGCCGCCACTGTGTGGACACATCTGAGGAGTGTGCTAAGAGCCAGCATGTCCCCCTTTACCCACTCTAAGGAACTAGTCAGCTGAATGCCCCTCGCCAAACTCCACTGGTATGCAAACCCAAGAGAGAGAGAGGGTGGGAGGCCAGGCCGGTACTCATGGGCTGGGAAATGATGAAGTTGCTAACCACCGGGTAGGAAATTGGAACCCACAGGCCTTCTGGACTCATGTCTCCTTTGCCTTCATCCCCTGGCTCCTTGCAAGCATGCTGGCTCTTGTTGCTAGGGTCAGAAGACATAGGCTGTGTTCAAAGCAGGGCTAACTCTCCTCATAGCTGCTTCATGAAGGGCCATGCTAAGGTTCTGTGAGGTGCATAGCCTCAGGGTGCCACGTGCAACCCAAAGGGATAAGGGATCTGACGCCTTGCAAGAGTTGACCACTCCATGCGAAGAGACAAGACAGTGACACAGACCTCAGCAGCTAGACACACATCCTCATACAAATGGCAGCAACTGGGACACCTGGGACATGAGAATTGTAGGCCCAGCCCCAAACTGGGACACTAGAAATTCCAGGAGACAGGGCTCAGGACTCTGGGTCACCACAGAACACCTGGGGAAAGGGATACTACTGTGGGTGAGACATACAAGGGGACGGCTTAGGCGATTTGCTGGATCAAGGCCATAGGTTCTGGCAGCTACATGGTGGTGGGGGGGCGGGGGGGAGCATTGTACTGAAGATGCTAGGGCCCAGAACCAAAGGGACCCTGCACGTGCTGGGGGAAGCTCAGTGCTGAGTGGCCACCAAAGTGGAAGAGGCTTGAGTGTTCCTCCCAGACAGGATCCTCTCCCAGCATCAATCCCATGAACAGAAACTGATGTCGAGGGAGACTGGGGACAGTTGCTCATATACTAGGCATGATTCTGGAGAGCCTAGTGTGTGTGTGTATAACTGGGGGAAGAGGGCCAGTGGGTAAATCCTGACCAGAAGACACTGTGTCATGGGAAGAGGGTTGGGCTGGCCTCTCCTCTCGTGCACTTGAGGAAGTAGTTTTTGCCACCATACAAGAGGGTTGGTGGCTCCAAGTCCTACCTCCCCGTAGGCTCTGAGCAGGGAGAAAGGCCCATATGAGAACTCATGGAGACTAAGTGCAATGGGACCTGGGGGTTCCAGGGAATGAGTCTTGGCTGCCTTGAAAAGGTCACTGGGCGTACTCCAGGGCTCCGTGGCAGTGCCGCGCAGGATAGCCTTAGAGTGGAAGAGAGGCTGGAGGCACAAAGCATACCCTCAGGACCAGAGGACTAAAAGAACCGGCGGTGGGGGGACCAAGGGTGCTGGAGCCTGTGTGGGAGAGTGCATCTGGCTCATGTGGCCCGAGCCTCATGTTGCAGTGACTGGGAGGAAGACAAAACAGAGGTGCACGGCTTCACGACACACCAGCCCCAAGACACCCCCACACAAAACTCTCTAGAAAGGGTTACATGAAGATGGCCTCAAGTACTGTGTGATCTTTATTCCATGAAAATCTTGAACTGAACACAATGTCATCTTTACATAGGATGGTAATTGTACAAAGAATTAAAACGTTTTTGTAAAATCTGATTAAAACACTGATTCCTCCTCCCACACCCTCCCTCCCCCACCAAATCAAGGGAAAGAGACAGGATGGAGGGTAAGGGCAGGGAGAAGGTAAGGAGCCCTAAACTGAACTAAACAGAGTCTTGGCACCAGTGGACACCTGGGCTCCCACTCCTCAGCAAGTTCTCAGGACCCGAAGCCAGCTGGTGAGTTGAGGCCTGGCTGGCACCTCCCACTGCCTGAGCATAGGGTCTTCAGTAAGGAGTGGGCTCTGCTCTGTGGCTGGGGTACTGGACACAGGTGAGAGTTCGAGTTTAAAGATCATGTTCTTTGCCAGATGAAAACCCACGGGCAAGGACAGGATCCCTGAACAGAGAGGGTGCAAGGACCCTGTAATCTGCGACTACAGGCCATGTACATGTGTGTGGGAAGGGTGGGGTGGCTCACAGGCTGACACTGTGGGAATCCAGGCTTCCATTTGTTCTAAGAATCTTCCCAGAAAGACAGTGCTAGCCACTTCCCAGCTGTCCTTTGGGAATCTCTGGGCATCAAGACCCCTGGCCTCAGCTAGGCTGAGCTGCACTGGAAACACATCAGGCACAGGCCAAAGGGCAACTCAAAATAGTCTGTTTGGCAAATTGTGCTTGACTGGAAGTTGACTGGCCAGAGGACCAGAGAGCAGCCTGGAACTCCCAGCATCACAGCAAGACCCTAGAGGCTGGGTTTGGGGGTGGGAGGCTAGAGCTAGAACCCAAGGCCAAGGCCAATCTGAGGCAGCTACAGCTGCTTGGGCCTGTGGATGGTGAACTGCACCTCTTTATGCCCCCTCCAGTTCCAGAAGGCTGGCTCTAAAATGCCAGCAGATGGCAAGGTCTTGAAGTATGCACAAACTACATTAAATAAAAATAAGAAAAAAATCAAAAATCTCCCTTAAGGCTGATGCTGCTCCTTAGAAGACTTTTCACATCAGGCAGTTTTCTGCTAAGATGCTGGATTCATGACCAAAAAAGGGCCAATATTTATTTTTAGAGCAAAAAAAGCCTATTCAGTGCCTCTCAGAGGGCTTGTATGATACGGCCACCCTGGCCTGCCAAACTCCCAGCAGATGCTAGTATTCCAGGGGACTAAAAAATAGGAGGGTGCTCACACTGGCCATATCCTTCAGAGATGTGTAGGGAGCTGGCTCTAAGGGCTTTGATGCCCTTACCACTGACCAGTGCCCTGGATTTTGAGAGCCCTTTCTCATCTACTAGCCCAGAGCTTGACACCACGGGGGCAGAGATGATGGGCTTCAGGGGCCAGGTCACAGCCACCTCCCCAAATGCCCTCACCAGTGGCCAGCCCCACTGCAGCCTGCTCCTATTCACTTGGGAAGGACAAAAGGTGGCCCAGGAGGTCCTTTCCCTATGCAACTTTAGGAGAAGAGGCTAAAGAAATTGGAAAAATGCCCAATAGATAACCTCAGGAACAACAAAAATGGAAGGACTCCAGGGGCTGTAAGTCAGCTGTGGCTGGTGATAGCCTTCGACTGATGTAGCTGCACGGACCACTAAAAAGAAGGCGTGCTGAGGGACAGCCCCCACTCCTCATTTGGACAAGCTCTAGATGTTAGTGTGTTCTTTCTTCCATAAGGTGAATGAGATCTCCTCTGGGCTACATGTCACTGCCAGGTTCAGGAGGGAAGTGGTTAGGATCCAGAGTCCCAGAAAGAGACAGAGGGATGAAGAGAGAGAAAACATACTTGTGATGGGGGCTTGCACATGGAGCAGCACCACACGCATGCGTGTGCAGCGAGATTGTCATCACTCTGGGAGATGCCACCCACCCAGAGGAGCCCAGACGACCAGGGAGGCTGGGCGGGACAGCCGGGCAGTCTGTACACAGGAGGCCCGGGCGGCCAGCCAGGCAAGGCAGCCTTCCCGGAGGCGGGACTAGGCGTGTGCTGCTCTGATGGACATGACTAATGCACCCTGGGGACAGGCCCAGGGCTCTGAGGAATTCCATAACTTGATGGAGTCCTGTCCCTTTCACAGAAGAAAATGGACTTAAGCTAGAGCTTGCTGGGAAGGAATCTGGAACTGAAGACCGTTTTATTAAGAGTCCGTGTCCAATGATTAGGCAGGACCTACATAGAGGGAGAGAGAAACCAGTGTGAGAGAAATGGTGTGGAATGTACCGTTCCAAGTCACAAGAACAGAAGAACTGCAGACCGAGCCAGCCTCCTGTGCCCTGCTCGCTGACAGGACACCAGAGAACGGCGCCGGAGCCTAGAAGCCCTGCCCCAGCCTGGCCAGCTGAGAGTAGGGACAGACCCACCTTCCCATTACAAGGACCATGGATGTCTCCAAAACCACC
Organism: Murina feae; assembly: GCA_004026665.1. Classification (NCBI taxonomy): domain Eukaryota; kingdom Metazoa; phylum Chordata; class Mammalia; order Chiroptera; family Vespertilionidae; genus Murina; species Murina feae. Next base: position 50,601 of record PVJC01005997.1, on the reverse strand, counting down.
CATGACCGTTTGGCTTTTAGACAAAACTGCTTCCAGGACCGGGTCCCATGTACACCCGAGGGAACGACAGCATCTACTTCACCAGTATTCCAATGTGAGAGGCCTCTGCCTGTCCCACTTGCCTGACCTACCAGCCTGGTATTCGATGCCATCAGGCCCCACTAACTCTGAGCTTATCCCCCTGGGCCTGCTTTGCTGTCCATCTCAGGAATGTGATCTGGCCCTACCTCAGGACTTGGATAGAGGGAAGACAAGACAGGGGCTCTCGGTGTAGCATCTACAACTATCATCTCATTTCTACATTCCTACAAACCCCAAGAAACAAAAAATAAACTATAAAAAAACAGTTACAGACACTGTTAAGGGGGGCAGGGTGTAGAATAAAATAAAAACAGGCCAAGGAGGAAAATCATCCTTTTTCTGGGCCATGGAATTCAGCTCCCCTTGACCAGGCAGAAGCATAGGGTCATTCCCACCCACACAGCAGAGTAGATGCCTCTGCCAGAGTCCTGGATGCAGGGACACTGACTGCATTCCCATGGCCTCCCAGTGCACGCATGGGAAAAACCCGCCCACTGGCTCAGCCTCTCACTCAGGGCACATTCCACAAGGCTAGCCCCACCCCAGAATCCCGCCAGCTGCATGTGGGTGTGTGAGGGGTCACCTGGCAGTGTGGGCAGAGCGGCTACAGCCCAGTCCTCCAGGTCTCTGCCCACTCCCCCATCCCCACCAGGGCCTCTCCACTTCCCTGAGACCAAGCAGCCCACCCTTGGAGTAGGCAACAGCAGGTCCCAAGAACGGACTGGGACCAAGTCCCTCAGAGACTCCATGGGTTGGAAGCTGAGGCTGGTTGTCTGGGAAGAATGCCCTATGGCCTCTGCCTGCACTTTCCAGCTCAAATCTTTCCAAAACATAAAGCATTCCTTTCCCCCTGGAGCTATTAAAAAACACCCACATGCTTCAATCCTGGGAAAAGGAAACGAGGAGACTAAAATAGCTGGAGTGTGCTCCAGCTGCAACTAGAAGACCAGGCCAAGCCCAAAAGAAATACCCCACAACTCTGAACCCAGGTCCCAGCCCTGGTAGTTGATGCTAAGGGTTGCTCCTAAGAGGGACACAAGTTGTATGTCCACCCACTCCCACCCAGAAAGAACCAGTCATCAGAAATATGATGGAGGGAAAGAGGATGAAGAATCCTAGGACATCCCTGGCCCCATGAGCGTGGTAGACAGGATCCTAGCACTGGTGACAGGGAAGCCACAGCTCTGCCATCGCCACCTGGGACAGCAGTGGAAAGCGGGAACCCGGGCACCCTTAGTCTGCCCAGGTAAGGTCTACAGATGCCTTAGGGGCAATGGGATGCTGGCACTTGTACTCACTCTGTCCTAATACTGAACTCCCAAGCAGACCCAGGCGTTAGGCTAGAATTGTTTTTAACAAAAGACCATAATCTAAGCAGAGCTGGGCTCAGAAGATGTGGTGGAAGAGGCTAAAAGCACTGTGTGCTGCTGAGTGGGAGAACGTGTGGCAGCATGGGACTGGGCTGGGAAAGCTGTGCCTGCCCTCCTCCCCCTATTCTGTGAGCACACCGTCTCACTGAATTGCAACACGACCCGGAGGGCCAGTCCCATGCCCTGATCTTCCTCAGCATCCTTGTCTGTGAACAGCAGCCAGGAGGGGTCCTCCAGTAGTGCCTCTTGCCCAGTTTCTTTTGGTGACTCATGTCTTGGGACTTTATCAGCAGAGTAGACTCCTACTTAATACAAGTGACATAATATAGGCCTTTTCAGGAATTTCAGCTCCAATACAAATGGAAACACAAGGAGAGAAAACCAATTTAAGTTCCTAAAGACCAAGTAAAATACCTCTAATATGCCTGCCCCGGCAGAACCACCTGTAACTGGTTGCAGAAACCGGGCCTGTCTGGCTCCATGGACCCATCATGAGCAGCTGCTGGGAGAGCTGCCTGGGAAGTGAGTGCAGTTTCCTGTGAGGGACGGGTGGCAATGGCTGTATTCAATGGTGTAGGGTCACAGGCTCCCACCTTGGGACCTGGAGCATCTGAGCCACAGGAACACAAACCCACAGGATAGGTCTTTCCTGAGCAGAAGTCCCTACTGGCCCACAACAGAGCTCTCCAGTACAAAATTATGGAAAGGAAAGCCAGGACCAAGGAGGCAAAATGGAGACTCACAAACCCAAGGTGGGGAGGGTGCATGAGAAGAGGAATAAGCTGGGGTCAGGCTGGTTAACCAGAGCCCGAGTGCCTGCAGGCTGGCAGCTCGAAGACTGTAAATCTCATCCTCCTTCCCGCCAAGACAGCTGTTCCCAGGATTCTCAGATTACTTGTTGCACAATCTTTCCACTTTCTTTAAAGGAGTAAAAAATGTGAAAAAAAAGTAAAAGAAAAACATGTTGGCAACAGGAGAGAGCTATTGGAAATGCCGTCATGGTTGCCCCACAAAGACGGCAGCAGGAGCCTTGGAGCGGTCCTGCTAAGCTTGGGGGGCAGGGGCAAAGGCCAGTCACAGTCCCCTAAAGTGCCACATCAGCCAAAGCAGTTCACACTCAGCCAAGATGTGCTCGTTTAATGACCAGGCCCCATGCTAATTTCAGCCTTTAGTGTTTCCTTTTGACTACCTGAATCCTTAGGAGAAAGGATGAGAAACCCTAAAAGGAGTCGCCTGCTAGGAACCCCAGGGTGAAGGCAAACCCTAGGTGTGACTGGCACCCAACGCGAGAAGTGAGCTGCTACCAGGAATGCTAATTGGGCCCAGGAATAGAGCCCTTCACCCTGCAGAGGGCAGCAGCCTGGCCAGGCAGCCCTTCCTGCGCAGGCATGGGCTGTGGGCGTCCCCTGCTGGTAAATGGATAAAAATGGAATGGGGGTGAGGGGGAAATGATGGTTAGAAAAAGAATAAAGGATGGTGACAAAGGTGTCCAGCAAACTGTACACATTAGCCTCTGCATGCAGTGATACCTCAATAAGTACAGGATATGGCCTAATGAATTCCACCCCATTTGGGCCCAATGAACATGAGGTAACTCAGCATTTGGAGCCTCAGGAAAGCCCTCAGCACCCTCTTAATTTCCCCGCAGGTGTGTCCCCCACTCACTTGGAAAAGTCTGGTGCCCTCACTGTAATAGGGAAGAACAGTGACAAGGCCCAGAGGCCCCTGGTCCCTAGCTTCCCTCACAGAAACAGGCTGAGCCCACGTGAGGAACCTGTGCATGCAATGCCTCGGAGCAGCATCACTCTTCCCAGATGCTGTAAATGATCTCAAATCTCCTTGGTAAAATAAGGTCACATTATTTATATGAACTGATTAAGTGGAGCTTATGGCTTATTTCCAGTTAGTATAAAATACCAGACAAGACAGGTCCACAAAAGAAAATGCTTTGTTGTCCAAACACACGTTCCCCACTGTGGACATGCACACTGCTGCTTGCCTGGTGGGACATGCTGAGGCCCCAGGACCAGCTCTCAGGTAGTCTGTAGATTGTCTGCTCAGCAGTAGCCACCCCATGGAAATAGCTGGCTCCATCTCACAGCCAGGCTGGTTGCCAGGCTTCTTCTTCCTTAGTCTGAGCTTCTGCTCCCCTGAGTATCATCAGGAAAGCACACAGGTGGAAGGCCTCCCTCCCCACCATGGTGCAGCTCCCAGCACCCCACCTGCCCCACCTCCCACGCTGAAACTGTTGCTCAGGTTGGGCACATGTGTATGCCCATGGAGCATAAAGAGAAGGACTGTGAGAGGCACAGGACTCCCATGTCCAAGTGTGTGCAGTTAGGAGCCACCAACATGGCAGTGAGCACTCTAAGGAGGATGGCAGTGCCCCGAGTCTGGGGACAGCAGGGTTGACAGTAGACTGCTCCACACCTGCCGAATGAAGTACGTCACCTGGGATGGCCACACTGCATGTGACTGTGATGCAGGAAGACTGTGGAGCAGTGTAGGATCACACTAGGATCAATGCCAACACCTGGCCCCAACACCCAATATCCTCACCAGCTTTCCCCACCCCAGTTCTGCAATGTCAGTACCTTCAGCCACTTGTGTCCTCCTAGCCCAGGCCATGAGGGAGAAAACAGGGTGCCAGGCTACCCACCACCCCAGTTAAGAGTTAAAATAGCGACCAGGTAATTCTTATGACCGTCACATAGGACAAATGGTGTTGAACACAGGTAGGAGTGGGACAAGATGCTGAGTAAGACCCTAACCTGTTTCGGAGTCTTCACTGTCAGAGGAGCTGGACTCGCTGGTGCTCTCAGACTCAGAGGACGAGAAGCCCTTCATCTTGGAGGAGCCAGCAATCACATCCACTTTCTCGGCTGCAATAAAATAATACGAACTGCGTCAGGCAAGGCCCAACCCTGGGGCTGCTCTTAACCCAAATGTACTCTACTGCCTAGAGGAAGGGCCAGGGGGGCAGTCTGTGCCCCATAAGCCAGAAGGCTGCCTCTGACAGCATCCCAGCCCCCAACCAGCCCTCTGTTCCCCAGTGATAAGATGCTAGCCTACTGCCTGCTAGTCAAAAACTCAGTTTATACCAGAATTTCAAGAAGCTTGCCCCACTCCTGACCAATCTCTCAGAATCTCCTTGGTAGCGTTCATCAGGATTAAGAGACAGGGAGGAAGAAGTTCCCTATGAGGAGGACTGTCAGGCTAGGGCTCCCTCAGTAACTTTTTTGGCTGGGAGTGAAGAGGCTCAAGGACTCCTGGAGTCAGCCTGGGCTGGGATAAAGGCTGCATACGATGCCCTGCTATGGATCCTAAGTCCTACTGGTCTTAAGACAAAAGCTGAGCCAAGACAAGACACTTGTAACATGAAAAGGCTGCCTGAAAGACTCACAGAGAGGGGGCCATGCTGAGTAGAGAAGAATGGCAGGCAGGCACAGAGGGTGGGGTGAGGGGATGCTAGGTGTGTGGCTTTTGGGGGAAAAACTTCAGAGGTCGAAGATGAAAACCGCTGCTGCTCAGAGCAAGGCTTAAGAATACCAAGGTGCAGGTTGGGCCCCAGGTGACCATCAACCACAGAGGTCAAAAAAGGCACTGACAGCCCCACATTGAGTGTCATGTCACAATCCTCAGAGGTGTCTATGTCAAGGAAAAGGCCAAGGTCTGGGAGGAGTCACCTGCGGTGCCCACAGGGGCCTCCCTGATGGAAGGGCAGGAAAAAGCAGTTTGGCCAACCTTCTTCTGCCTGGGACCTCCCTCCAACCCCCAAGCCCCAGGGGAACCCAAGGGCACCTTGAGGTTTCCGTTTCTTCCGCAAACAGGAGGTGACGTAACGCTCCAGTTCCCGCAGAGTGGATGGCTTTAGGGTCTCGAAGTCGATCTCTATCTCGTCGGGGTTGGAGTTTTTGAGCGAGGGCTCCCTCGACTGGATGATGTGTACCACTCGGCCCAGCTTCTCACCAGGGAGCTTGTTGATGTCCAGGCTGAGCTGGCGCTTCTCCTCATATGACATGGGCTTGCACTTGTCCTCCTCCTCTGACTCGTACGCTGGAGGAGGCTTGTTCTTCATGGGCACCGGCTCCTTCTTGCTATGAAGGGACAAGGCAGACACTGTCATGAAGGGGTACCCTGGCAAGCTGGGGACCCGTTCCACTCCTTCATTGGAATGGGTCCTTTCTATTCCCCCAGCCTGCTGGTCTTCAATGTTAACAGGGGAGCTGCTGTGGTATCCTTGCCATCTGCACCATGCTTCCTGTCATCCTCCTCCCACCCCCCAAACCTGGAGAACGCTAAAGTCTTGTCCCTGGGAGAAGAGCAGAGGTGATCAACCTCTGACTGGGGCAGGCTAGGTCCCCATGGGGGCATTAAGGTGGCACAGACCTTGTGTTACTGTTGCTACTGTTGTTTTTCTTCGTCTTTTTGGGAGGAAGTTCCTTGGCTTTGCTTTTCTTATTCTCCTCCATTTCCTCTTTCTTTTTGTGCTTTTCTTTTTTCTTTTCCTTCTTGTCTTTCTCCTTTTTCTTTGGTTTGTTCTGCTGGGGCTGCGAGAGGGCTGCAAGCTGCTCGTGCACGGCTTTGAGCTATGGAACATACAGGCCAAGACACATGCCTGTCACACATGCTGGGGCTGGTACACAGCTCCCTAACCTGCCCTACCATCAGATTCTAAAGTGACCATGCCCGCCCAGGCCCTGGGCTCCAAAGCTGCCTGATACGCTGTTATAGCCCTTTGGCCATCCTGGGCCCAGGAGGAGGGTCCCTAGGAGACTGGGCATGAGTGCAGACACACGGGGCACTAGAGGCCTGATGGCCAGATTGCACAGCAACCATGCAGTCCCTGGGTTGGCCTCCTCCTACACCCTGGAAGAATCCAGAAGCCTCCCTTCTGCCCAAAGAGCAGCCATATCTCCCCATCTCCATGTATGACATACATGTCTACATGTTAAATATGCACGTGATCTAGCACTGGGAACTCTGCTCTTGCCTGGACTCCGAGCCATGACCATCTCGTGGAGACCTCTGGGGAATGCTCGGTCCAGGGATGCAAGTGGTCGTGCCCTCACCTGTTCCTGAAGCTCAGCCAGCCGCTGGGCTCGCTCCTCCTCAGAGTCATCAGTTGAGCTGTCACTGTCCGAGGAACTATCGCTGCTGCTGTCACTGGATGAGGGTGGGGCCACAACCTTGGTCGGGGGTGGCACCACAGGAGATGACACAGCCACCATAGGCTCCTCAGGCTCGTCCGGCATCTTGGCAAAGCGCATCTCGAATACATCCTGAGGGGTAGGGAGGTGGGGATGGGGGAAAGCCATGCCCGTCAGGGCTGCTGGGTCCCCAGGCATGTGGGGGTGGCCAGGCTGTGGCCCAGGGTCACCAGAGCTTCACTGGTTGCTGGGGTCAACTCAACAGGAAGTGAGAGGGAAGGTCAGAGAGCTAGGCTGATGGTAACCCTTTCCCTGCCGCTAAGGCAACACGCTGGCTAGGGCTCACTGACACCAATTACAACACACCTCTCTCAAATCTCCTGTGGAAGAGAAAGGTGCTCCTGACACAGCCTGGCACACAGTCTAGGCAAGGACAGGGACTTAGGTTGCAAGAAGCAGCCAACCACTGAGGATCCTTGATAAATGGTGGGCTGAGACCAGGACCCACAGAAAGAGTGCTTTAAGGTTCTTGTCAGATTGGCGCTCAGTCAGCACATCCCAAGGGAGCCTCTGAATACTGGAACTGGGCACCAGAACACAACAGTGACCAGTGCAGGAGGCTCTGCCTACCTCCAGGTCACATTCCTGCAGGGAGGGTGGAATTTTAGAGAGTGTACCAGGCAGAGAAAACAGCACGCGCAAAGGCCCAGTGGGGAAAGTGTACCTAGCAGAGCCCTCAGTCAGGGAGGAGCTCTAGCCCTGCTGCCGCAGGCACACAGCGGGGTCTGTCTCCCCACTCATCAGATCACCTCTGGGGCACATAACTGAGCAGACCCATGCCACTGGCTAAGGTGTCTCCAGAGCATGCCAGGCTAGTTAAGGAAGTTGCAAGATGGTGGATTGTGGAGGTGCTGAGGATAAGCTCTAGGAGGGTGTCAGCTTTGTGAGGTGCAAGCACCTGAGCAGAAGCCACGGAACTACTGAACTTGAAATCACACCCCTGGAGACTCTGATACCTTCCAATTCTAAGATCCAGGAATCTGATTGGACTGTGAGGTCATGGAGCTCAGGGGGACAGCAGCCCTGCCTGAGCACCTAGCGATCCAGCATATGCTAATTAACTGGCATATTAACTGGCAGGTCCCATCCTACCTTGAGGGATTCATCATTATCATAAATCCAGTGATCACCCAGGACAGAGGGCAGAAATAGAAGGAAAAGGCTGGCTTCCCCGCAGGACACTGGGATCTGCTTTAAGCTCGGCATGTGTCAGTCAACATGGTATCTCACAGGACAGAAGGGGCCTTCCCTAAGTGTGAATTGATCCCCCAGAGAGCAGTGTGGCCCAGGAGGGCCATGGGATTCAGCTCCAAGACAGTTGTTTCACCTGGAGCACACTTGACAGAGCCAGCTCTAGAAGCCCTCATATCTGGAAACACAGATCCGGTTTCCCCTCCCCCTGGACAGCAGGGCAGGCATGCATCCCACCCAACTGTGATGCTGCCACTTCCTCTCCAGACCACTCAGTGTGGCCTCCCGAGGCAGCTCCTTTTCCAGGAAGGCCTGGACTATCCTGAAGCAGGTCCAAGGGATATAGAGAAAACAGGAGGAACAAACAGAGACCACCACCCAGGCTGCCAGGGAAAGGGAGCTTCACACCAGAGCAGAGACCCCGGTGGCGTGAGAAAGATCTCTCCACCCAGGTTCCTGAGTGATTTACACGAGCATCTGGATGATTTAGGCCTCCGGCCTAGAAGCAGGGAGCAGGTGAGAGAAGTGTGTCCGACAAGGTGTCAGGGCATCAGGACCCCATGAAAGGGGAAGAGCAGCATGCAGGGCCCAAGCACCCAGTGCTACAAGGTGGTAACATGTTACCAAATGGGAGATGCTTCATGCCACCTGTCTGTTGGCCCAGACTCCCCTGCCAGCTGCCAGGCAGCATTACTCTTGCCATAAGGATGTCCCTGTTTCTTCTGCACAGGTTTTAGCTGCTGTGGAAATGGGGGATGGGGAGAGAGACAGCACTTGTCCTGGTGTGTCTCAAAGTGGACTCAAACTTCCATGCCCAGCATGCCATCATTTGTACCCTACCCCATGGATCTGGACCACACTATGATTCTTTTGCGACCCACACTAGTTTCAGAACAAGTACCTCCTTTCGCTAGAATGTTGACCAGGATCATTTAACCGGGCTGCATCAGATTCATGGGGCAAGTATACTCCCCCCCGCCCCTTTTAATTAAAGAGATATTTAGATGCTGGGAAGTCGCAGTGCCCAAAGACTTCCAAAGTGAATTGATTAAAGGCAGGCAGCTGGAGACCCTCAGAGGGAAGTGTCTGGATAGTGCTGTGGGGTTTGGCCACATCCAAGGCATAGAGGGCACAAAAAGAGAAATGGAATACAGGCAGTGGGAGAACCACTAGGGATGTAGCCATGAGTGAGAGATACTCAGATATACATTCACTCCTCAAAAGCTTCCTGTCTCTGGGATCTAATACAGAATACCAATACATGTTTTAGTTCAATTTTTTCCGTACTATAAACACAATTGCATTCTATCTTAATTTGCACTTTTTCTTGAAATAAACATACAATCCACATGGGTATTATATGTCTTAAATCACTTATTTCACAACAGAGAAGAGAGGGTAGTACTACCAATAGCTCTAGTCCTAAGTCACCCTAGGGCTCCTAAGGAAACCTCAAGCCTAAAGATTTGTGACAACAGCTGCCAAGCCCAGAATTTAGAGGCTAGAAGAGGAAAACAAAGAAGATCTTTTTCCATATCACACTTCCCAGGTAAATAAATCCCAGTCCTCGGGCACAGCCTAAGAGACAAGGGATCTCAAGACCTCTTACAAAGGCAAACAGGGGTTGGGGCTTTGTTTCTCTCTCCTCTCCCTTCCTGCTGGGAAATCCAGTGATCTAAACCATGTTGATCCAGGAGAGCTTTGAAAGAAAGAAATAAACGAAGCCCACAATGCCATACAGATAGCAACTGCCTTTCAGAGAGAGGTCAGAGAGCTTGACACTGAACTTCAGAGACCCCACCCTCCTCCTGGTATGTTTCTTTAAATAATGTGATCCATACCTTGCAGCAGGCAAAGCAGGCTGGGGGGTGGAGATGGTTCTGCTCTGAGCTACCCCACCTGTGTACTGCCCAGTCCAGCCCAGCCTGGTACTTAGAATCCATGTTTAGAAAGAGGCTGCTGTGTGACAAGCCTATCAGTGGCCTTGCTATGGGTAAAACCTGCTCTGAGCCCTGGCTGGTTTGGCTCAATAGACAGAGGGTCAGCCTGTGGACTAAAGGATCCCAGGTTCAATTCCGGCCAAGGGCACATGCCCGGGTGGTGGGCTCTATCCCCACACAGTGTGGGGCATGCAGGAGGCAGCTGATCAATGATTCTCTCTCATCTTTGATGTTTCTATCTCTTTCCCTCTCCCTTGCTCTCTGAAATCAATATAAATATATATCAGAAAAAAAGAAAAAAAAGAACAACCAGGTCCTGAAAGCATGCTTATATCACTCCCAGAAGAAAAAAGAAAAAAGAAAAAAAAAGAAAAATAAACAAGGAAACACCAACCTTAAAACAGGCACAAAAGTTAGGAAGATAATCTTTGGTGCCGGCAAAGAACTTGTTTGCATGAGGGTTTATTTGTTTGTATGATGGCAAATAAAGCGTGTGGGAATCAACCTGGGGAAAAGCTGCCCCAGTCCTCCGAGGAGGGTAAGGTGTTTGTCTAAGGTACAATACTGCAAGCACCACTGCCATCTGGTGGCCACATGTGAGTTTGCAGTAAGCCTACCCAAAGCTACTTCAAGGATGGGAAATGCTAAAAGAGTGAACCAGCAGAAATGTGAAGAAAGCCAACAGCACCAAATAAACAGAGCCCCCATGCCTCCCCAAAACTAAGACAAAATAAAACCAGACAGGTCCACACTAATAACAAGGTTTTTCCTACCCCAAGTGTTCTAGACACATTCTTTGAACCCAAGGCAGCCCCTGACTAAGACAGGGGCCAAGTGAAAGAACTGGGGAGACTGTGCTTAGGCTCCAGTCGAACATGTGAAGCTACCATATCGGGGAGGTAGGTGGGCAGCAGGCTCAGGTGACCTTTAACTGGAATAGATCGACAAGACGCAGAAGTAGTTCCAAGTCCTGACTTCTACCCTGAAAGTATTTCACTAGTGGCTAGAAAAGCCAAGTGTGAGGAAGTCCCATCCAGCCACCAGATGAGGGTTGGTCCCATCCAGCCACCAGATGAGGGTTGGACATGGGATGTGAGATGGACCTGAGCTCCAGACAGAGCACTTGCACCTTGTGTTGGCATGTAGCCTAGCCCATGATCTGCGGTATCTGTCCCTAAAAGCAGAAGCAACCTGGAGCCTTATATGTGTCATTTTAAAGATAAATAAATAAATAAATAAATAAATAAATAAATAAATAGACGGATAACAGTACTAAATATTGACTTTATTATTCACAATTTAACCTCTGATCTTTCTAACCAAAGATTAATTGTTGGTATTTGTGTATATGCTTCCCTTTAAAAAACACCACACAGAAAGAACGTGATGCACACATTTATGCTATGATCTGCTCCTTCATTCCCCGCACATCTACAGTATGCACAGTCCAGGATCATTAGGGCATTGTGAACACATGGAACATCTAAAAGCAGAGGCTCTGCAGTTGGAAGGCAAGCCATGGCTTCAGGGCTACAGTAAGGAAATGCCCAAGGCCACATAGTTACTGTAGTTCACAACTGTGACAAAGTGTCTACCTGGCAAGAGTGCCGTGTCCCGCCCCCGCTGACCTGAGACAGGTCTGTTTTGGAGAAGAGACTGGGCCATGAACAGCACACTCTTCCAACCAAGGACAACCAAATGCAAAGGAGATGGGGCTTTCAGTGGGATACCCCAAATAAAACCCAAATGCCCAAGACCCAACCCAACCAACACCCCTGCTTTCATTATAATGAAAGGATCTCAACATGAAATGTGGGTGTTATCCAGAGTCCACTATTCCAAAGCAATGTGGCATACGCCAAAAGCGAGGGACAGAGATAAAGTCTGCCAAGGCCCACAGAGGCCCGGCCTGCCCAGGAGCTTCCCAGAGCCTCACCTGGAGCTTTCGGGCCATGGCTACAACTTCGTGGTCAGGAGGGTTGTACTTGTAGCAATTGGAGAACATCAACCGGACATCTGCACCAAATTCCTGAGCATCACGGTACTCACGGGCCTCCAGTTTAGACTGGAAAGACAAGACAGATTGTGTCTGCCCCTGCTGGCGGAAGGTGACAACAGGGAGGGCTGCTAGCAGGAGCAAGCTGGGGTTTAACCCATACCATGGAAAGAGGTCATCACCCTAGTTCTCCGTGCCAGGTGGAAAAGAGACACTCAACAGCGATTTCTCAGGGCTGGAAACCACCCATGTGGTTCACTTTGCCTGGCTAAGGGAGAAGTGGACATAGAATCCACAGAGGCAGAGCTTAAGCCAGAATTGAAAAAGCAGGGCTGGGCTCTGTTCTGACCAGGTGTATAAAACTTGTCTTGGTGACACAGGACAAAACATACATAGCTGTGCCCACCCCATGTTTGGGTGGGCTTACTCCACTCTCAGAAGAAAAATGCAAAAAAGCTTACAATAAAACCAAAAGGCTTCAGAATATGACAGTGATGAAATGCCAGCGCTGTCATGTGCCTTCTACCAAGAGAAGATAGCAAGGCCCCTCCCCGTGACACAGAGCCTGGCAACGTCACCAACCCCCATACTCTCTGGAGCATCTACTGTATGTAAGGTGCCAGTGAGCACTGGGCCCCAAGGCCCAAGAGGGCTCTTTTCCTAAGACTCGGAAGCAGCACTGCTGTCTGACCAAAACTGCCACTTGTCTAGGAGCATGTCCCTACAGTTCCCAGAAGGGGGAGCTGCACTCCTTTGGGATGGTGAGGCGGCTAGAGAGCTGCTGGGGCACAGTTCTGGGGTCTTCCCTGGCCTCATGGACACCTGCTGGCCCACCTTGATTGTGCTCATATCCATGGGATGCTTGATGATGTCACAGTAGTCATGAAGGCCCAGCGCCTCCACGTCCACGGGCTTGTAGAAAGGCCAAGCATAGGCTGCATGCTTCTTGGCAAACATCTCCTTGAGGATGCCGCTACAGCACTTGAGCTGCTCTGAGATCTTGCTGCTCTTGTCCAGTGCTGGGTGCTGCTGTGAATCGGGCACATCCTTCTTTGGGGGCTTCACTGGCCGGCTGCTCTCCCGCCGGGGGCCCAACTTGGTGGTCTTGGGCTCTGGGGGCAGCAAAGGTGGCTCATGAATGGAATCGATGGTAGTGGGGGTGGTGGTGTCTGCTTTCCTCTTAACACCCTTCTTTGTCTGCAGAGAGCACAGAAGAGATAAGCACAGTCAAGGGTGTGGTTGGCATTTCGATCCCTCAAAGTCACTCCTGAGACCAGGTCCTTCCTATGGTCCCAACCCTCCCCAAGGAATAGGAGAGCGTGTCCCACCACTCTGCTCTGCAGCTGGGACAGGCCCTGTTAGGGGCAGAAGAATGCATGCCATTGAGCACTGTATTATGCTCACCAAAGGCCAACAAAACAATCCTGACGCAGCTTTCTACTCATTGTTGGGGATTCCCAGATCCGAGCCTGCCACTAGGCCACCTTGGAAGGCACGTTGCAGAAACCATTTAGCTAGCCTCTGTCAACACGCATGGTCTAAATCAGAAATGGGAGGGGTCAACAACCTCAGGAGACAGTGCCTCCATTATGGGCTCTTTGGGTCGGTAGCTTCTGGACTATGCTGAATTAATCATCTCCCCTATCCCCCAACACTCACAAGTGCCCTTGGGAGCCAAGACACGCTCTCCATGAAGCACTGGCAAGGATGGGTAGCTATCTCCTGTAAGGCTCACTGCTACAAATCAAAGGGGTAGGGGTGGGAAGGCGCTAGCTGAGCTGGTAGGAACCCACCAGTGGTCGGGCTGGGCCACACACAAGCACATAAGGGACACTCACCTTCACAGGCTGTGGGGTGGCCGCAATGATGGGTGGATGGCTCTGCACAGGCTGGGGAGTTGGTGGGGGTGGGGGTTGAGGGGGCACAGGCGGGGGAGTCTGCAGTGGCTGGGGAGGCACCACTGTGACTGGGGTCTGGACAATGAGGTCTGGGGTGATGGTGGAGAAGGAGTGAGGTGTGGCCTGCACAGGTGGAGGGTTTTGCTGCGAGGTCTGTGTCTGTGGAGGAGTCGATGCTTGCGCTGTGTTTGGTACCGTAGAGACACCAGGCTTTGCCGGCCCTACCAACCATAAAGAGGACAGGCGGTCAGATGCTGTACCTGACACATGCAAGCCAACCTCCTGGGGACACTGCCACATGTGATGAGCACAGATCTTCAGAGACATGGCACACAGTGTCACCACAGCTATTTGCCTAAGAGGAAACATCTCAAACATCCCAGACCTCATCTAACTCTGTCCACCTGCTGGGGCAGGTGGGGAGAAAGGGTTTGTCTCAGTAGTGGTGTGTGCATTGCATTCACACTTCCTGGGAGTCTTGGGCTGCCAGTATCCTCTTGGGCACAAAGACCCTTCATAAACAGAAAGGGCTGGGCTGAAGGAGGAAACACACATTGAGAGTCAGCACCAGGACTTCGGATGAAGAGCAGAAAAATGTTTCTTGGCAATTTCGGGCAGTGCTGTCCTCATTCCCAGAAGCACTGCCTCTGAGCGAGTATTCCTGTAGGGGGCGGGCATCAGAAGCCATGGCCAAGGCTTCTGGAAAATGGCAAGCTCCCACTTCCCTGAGCTACAGGGAGACTGGCCAGCTGCTGCCTCCCTGCAGCTGTGCAGGTGAGCCCAGACATACAAAGCCCTATGTCTGCCCCCACAGGCAGGCAGGTTCTGTGGCTAAGCAGTGACTTGAGACCAGCTCTCCTTGGCTACCTCTCAGCATTGCAGGGCAACTAACTCCCCTAGCTCCCATGAAGTCACCACTTCTGAGTGCGGTGGGAAGCCAGGTGAAAGCTGGCTCCTGCGAGAAGCAAAAAGCTCACAGCATGGCCACCTTGCAAGCATCACCATTCTGCAGCAAGGAACCATGAACGGCAAGGTGCAGAAGGCGAAAATAGGCACTGAGATAGGCAAGGCAGACTAAAAGTCCGGACACCAAAAAAACAGGCAGGGCTCCAACACAAGCACGTTAGGATATTCCAGATAACAAACCCCCAAGACTCTAAGATTGGGTTTTAGTTAAAAATGCCTTTGGTCAGGTTAATTTCTTTTCTCTAAAATGAAAAGGCAGAGACTATCTATGGTGCTGGCAGGTTAAAGAATTCACATAATTTAAAAGTATTTTTAAAAAGTTACACTTTCTTCTTAACGGAGTCCATCAAAAAAAGGCAGGGCTCAGTTATTTCCACTTTGGGGGAGGGTTACACAATCATGGAAGTCGCTGGGGCAGGTCCACCACTGAACCTGGTCCAACTGTATCCAACCAGCAGCCATCTTTCTACCACTCCTAGTCTTCTACTGGAGGGGAGAGGGGCAAACATTGGGGGAGAATGAAGCCATTTCCTCATTATTTCAGTGTGGGGGCCCCTACCTGCTTCTTTCCTCCCACGTCCTCTTCCTTTTGCTGGAACTATCATGATCTCTGTTTCTTCTGTGGGCAGTTCGTTGATTTTTTGCAAGAAGAGCTTCTCCAGAGCTTCTGCCATTAAGACTATGTCATCTCCAGGCTGGAAGAGACATGCAGGGTGAGGGTCAAAATGCCCCCCCCCCAACACACACACACACAACTTCTAAGCAGAGAAAGACTGCCCCACACTGTGCCACTACCTCTGCCCAAAATGTGAAGCATCGTATTCAGGTTCCCCCGAGATGAACCCCAAAGGTCCACAATACAGCTATACCACTAGGCATTACAGTCTCATGTACCTGCACGTCTGCTGAGCCAGCACCTCCCTCTCTAGCCTTTTAAGCACTGGCCCATCTGAGAAACCATCCTTATGCCTTAAACATCTAACAATCTATCAATCAGACACAGGGGCCATTCTTTTAATATAATTCAACTTCACTAAATATACCTGAGTTACACATGATTTCCTGCTACAGATACGTTAGCAGGGTTCCCCAGTGTATTCCAAGGCAGCTCCGGGCAATGGCCATCTCATACTGCCTTACGGATCCCCAATCTCCCCTAGTCTGTAATATGCTATTCCCACTCAGCGCTAAACTGAAAACCTCATCTGTGCACATTTTGCTTAAGTCTAATAGTGAGAGCTGAGACTTAAAAAAAAATATGGCAAACTTCAAGAAACTCACCTATCCATCTCTTCTAGGTAATTTTACCCACTATACCAACAGAGGTCAAAAGGTGATTTCTGTATAGTGTCTCCCTCCAGGGTCGTTCTATTTGAAAGGGTTGGTTTTAATTACATGTGTGGTCTGAACTGTAAATAAATGATCCGGCTTCATGGCATAGCCGAGTCTAAAGGTTTGGCTACTGGGTTAAGACATGATCTTCAGGTCTACATGTAAGACTGGGGGATATTTGCTTCTATCGCTACAAGTTGACAACAGTCGTGTTCACAGTTCTAGATGAGGCAGGCCCCACTGCCCCCTCTCTTACATCGAGGTTTCTGTTTGAGCACACATTTTGTAGACTTCTTCTTAACCATTTACATCGTCCAAATGGACTTTTTAACAAGTCCTCACTGTTCTTCTCACACCTTCTCTACTACACATATCCAAGAACCCAAATCCCAAGGGCATAAGCACATGCTTCAAGCTAAAAAGGACGGCTCAGAAGTAAAACACACAGCACCCCTCTCCCTGCCAAAGAAACACAGTCACAGGCAAGACCACGGGTTCCATTACCCCTGCTTCTAACAGTGTCCTCTGTCAGACTCCAATATACTCCTATGGTCTTCAGATATAGCCGCCTCTTCCTCCCCATAGGGCAGCTGGACACTGGCCCCAACATCTCACCTTGTTGTAGATGTAACAATTTGTAAACATAGTGTTGAAGTCCTGGATACATTCCTGAGCATTCCAGTAATAGTTGTTTTCCAAGCGCTTCTTTATTGTTCCCATATCCATAGGTGTTTTAATGATCTTATAGTAATCCTGGAGAGCAGAGAGAGCAAAAGGCCAGTGTCACCTCCACAGTCACACAGCACTTATATTTGGGCCTACAGACCTCACAGGTCACTCCACAGATGCACAGCCCGAAGCTCTTCCATGGTGTCAGTGGACAATTTCAAGGGGACCCCAAGACAAAGTAGACCAGAGAAGGATTCCCAAATGCTAGTTGGTAATTTGGAGGAAAAACGTTCAAGTTTGCCAACTGCCTTGTCTGGGAACAGGTTGTCTTTACTGAGATCTATTTTTTTTTTTTTTTTTGGTATGTTAAAGTGACTTTCCATTCTAAATAAATAATGGGGAAAACATACAGCCTTAAAAAAAGCAGTTCTTATCTAGTAAAACCACTTGTGGCAGGTTTCACTTTCTGCAATGTGAAATTTTATGTGTCCATAAAATGCAAACTCCAATGGAACCAACAGTGGAGCTCATCCCTAACAACTGGATCCCTTATTTCTTGTCACACTGAACAATCATGGAGCAGACCCCCACCTTCAGTCAAATTCATCAGACTTTTACTTCTTTTACTTGTACACAGTCTACCACTAAGGACCTATTAGTATCTATACAAGTAAGCACTAAGCAGGTTGCCTGCCAAATGAGGAGTCTGCACAGCCTTCACAGACCCTCTTCAAACCCTTGGATCTTATTCTACAAGTGCCAAACAGAAGGAGCCAGATGGCAGGCATAGATGCCCACAAGCCCTCTGGATCCAACACTGCTATCACCACAGCTTTCTTCTAAGTCTAAAATACGAAAACCAAATGTTTATTTCTAGAAACCACCAAAGGGGAACTTGGGGACAGAACAGGCAGCACCCAGATTTCCAGGTGGAAGGACCAGAGAGCCAGGCAAGGGACCTGCATGCAGCCACCTAGTCCCACCAAGAACCCCCTAATTAGGCTTGAATGGGGTATCAGAACCAAGTCCAAGAGGAAGCCTATGGCAGGGGAAAGCCTATCTGTTAGCATGTGCCAACATCCTTCCTGGGAACAGTGGTGGGCAGCACTGAAAAGACAAGCTGGGGGTGTAAGGTTTTGAGCTGCTCTGACACCCAAAAGGAACAAAAATCACCAGCTCACACAGATCCCAGCTCTTGGCATCCCATCCAAGAGGCCTCGAAGGGGAGACTGACCAGACTTTCTACATTATGCTGTGCTCTGATCACCTCTCCCAAGAGAATCAAGTCCAGATATATCTGTCCCAATGGAAATTCAGATTTTGTTTATGGTCAGAGGTCTCTTTGAAGATGTCAGGTGCTTGAAGTGACCACTGTGTCAAGTGACTCAAGGTCAAACAGGACAGTTGAGGATAGAGGACATGGGAGGAGGTGGTAGGGAGAAGGGACTGACAAGGAGACAGTGGGTTTAATGGCATGACAATCCAACCATACATGTGTACTGAATCTGAAAGAGGCAGGCATACTAGTTAAACGTCCAACAAGAACCAGAGACCAAAATGGAGGTGAAGATCTGGAAGGCATCAGACAACAGGAAAAAAAAGGAAAGAAAACTTTTTTGGGTGAGCCTATTAACATCTCCTAAAGTGGGAGGTGGAGGGGTGGGGGGTTGAGTCCCCTAAAAAACTGGGCTTTAGCATGACATTGCTCCCAGACTACCAGCACCCACCCCCACCCTTACCCCTACCCTCACCCTGCCCCTCTGGGTCTACTTCTCACTATTCCTACCTCTCCAAAGATACTAGATCAGTGCCACTGTCCATCCGCTTCTCCTTCTTATATCACAACTGCTGAGGGTGATGTCAAAAGTCAGAGACAAGTGGAATCCTTGACCTAATTGACAACCTGCCCCTGTGCTGTCCAACTGGCCAGGACGCTGTTGCATAAAAATCCAGAGTCCCCAGTACCCTTTCTCCTGTCTGCCTCACCCTCTCAGCCCTCTGCATCACCCTATATAAACCAACCCCTTCTTTGTTCTGACCCTGCCGCGTTTCCCTTCAAAGCCAAATTTCTTTGAATGATGGCTTCGTGTCCTCACCTTCTCATTCACACCGTCGAGAATCTGGTTTCTACTTCTGCGTCACATCTTCCTAAGGTCACCAATGCCTTCCTAAAGGCCAACAGGAGGGTCAGGTCGGAATCCTCATTTCTGGCCCCCCTGCAGCCTCCAATGTGGGGACATGGAGGACTGCTCTCTGTTGGCAGGTCTCCTGCTTCCCCTCTGCAAGCTCCCACCTCCTCCCTGGTTTCCACCCCAGGGCTTCTTTCCCCCCATTTTTTGTATTTGCTCTAGGAAGATCACCCTCATCTGTGGACCCCGCACAACCAGCTCAACCAGAGACCAGAGTAGCAAGCTCTTTCAAGAGCTTCCCTCTAGTGACAGGTCAGCTGCCTCTACCCCTTGTTATAGTCAATGACAAGTGTGGCCTCTGAAGTCCGAATTTGGAGAGGACCCTCTTTTGCCTCCATCCTCTTCTGAGCCAATTCATGACTCAGGCTGCAGTGCCCTCTCCTGACTCTCTCTTCTCAAGTGCACATGACATGTATTCAGCGGACAGAAAACACTGGATAGTTGTCACAGATATAGTGGCCTTTAAGCCAGGAGAATCATGCCAGTGTGTTTATCCTTCTTGAAACTGGATGCCTGGCTAAGGCGGAGGTCCTACAGCTATATAGCTCTAGCACTCATAAACCGCTGTCTGGGCTATCTAACCCCAATTCCTGGTCCAGGGGTTGGAGATGTAGGGATGGACTTGGCAAACAGCAGAGAGCAACTTAAAGACAATTCAATCCTTGATGCTTTGAAGAAAAAAACAATTAAAGCATTTGAAGGAAATATTAAAGCATTTATTCCATTTGTTCCTTGAGGTTCAGTTAGGGTTACAAGTCAAGTTTCCAGGATCATTTGCTAGGAATGTGGACAAACAGAAACCTCTCTAGAGAGAGAAGAGGCAGAGAGTACAAAAAAACCTCCCCCCAAAAAAACAAAAACAAAAAAAACCACCAAGAGCTAGTGCAGTATAGCCACAAAGGGGCAGGTAGGCATGAGGGCATGGAGAGAGGCAGCTGGGACAAAGATGCACCCATCTCCGGCTTTTAGCCAGGCCACTTCCATGAACCTGCTCCCTGGGAAATAACAACTACCTTTCCTGCCCTATGCTCTGAGTGACAGTGATGGCGCCAGTACCAGAAGAGGACTGCTCCTGCAGCAAGCCAGCCTTCTCTTGCTTGGTTTGACCAACCGCATCTACTTCTGGGAAGGTTAGGAGCACCTGAGAAGAGAGGGGACAGAAGTGCTCCCACTTCAGCTACCCATGGAATGAAAGGAAAACTGCAAGAATTCCTTTACCTTTGTTTCAACTGCTCTCTACACAGTACTTCCTGGGATCCTAATCTGCTTAAGTCAATAAGCACCTTCTCTATCCACTCATCAGGATTGCTGAAACCACTCACTCTAGGGCCGGAGGGTGCTGGAATTCAGAGCCGAGTCTCATGCTTTCACAACTCAAGCATGTCTCTACCCTGCCCTAAAGTCTATCCTCCCCAGGAGCAGTATAAAAAGAGCCCTGGAAGATGCTACTCTGAGTTCCTGCCCAAGCTACTCACAGGGAGGTTTAGCTTGACGGCATCCACAGGCTGCTGGAAAGGCCACGCAAATTGGTGTTTCCATAGTGTCTTGAGCACCACTTTGAGCAGATATTGCAGTTGGTTGGTCTGCCTCTTGGGCTTGTTGGGGTTGGACGTCTCCGGGGGCGGGGGGTTGGTGCTGGCTGCGTTGGCTTGCTGGGGTTGGGCTTGAGCCTGCGTTGTAGACATTTGGGTAGTTTCTAGTCCATCCCCCATTACGGGCAGATTTCTTAATCTCGTCCCAGGGCCGCTCTCCGAAGACATGCTACTGATCCCATCACATTCTTCACCGGGCACTCTAAAAGGGAAAAGAAAAGCCACCATCAGTGGAGAGGCACCACCATGACGATATGTGTCTCCACACCACCACCACGACCAAGGACTAAGCTCCTCTCGCAGAGACTGGTTTTATCAGACAGGTCAAGGAGCCACTCCATGCGCTGACTAAAAGAGCCCCAGGGCCTGCTCTTCTCAAAGACTTGTCACCCAAAAGGAAAAAGAGAACAGGTAACAACGGAGAGAAACGAAGCATGGAGGTAAGCCAAACAGGAGGTGGCAGGGGCTGTGGCTTTATGGAGCTCATGCAGGAGGGACAATGAGCAACAAATCAGGCTTTTAGAAAAAACAACAACAAAAAATAGACAAACCAGGTTTTATAACATCTGAGAGCTTTTAGGGGACACTGCCCATGTATGAGAAAGGATGATCTGCAAGCCCCAAACATGTCATTTACATTAAAATTCTTGTTTGTATTTATGGCTCATGAATCAAGGAACCAAGTCAGTAATTTCATTTGATGAGCAGAGGCCAGGCAGGGAGGAGGAGAAAGGTTGGCCTGCCCTTCTTGGATGGCCACTGTCTACTACTGAGTGCTCCAGGCAAAGCCTCATGCTTAATTACTAGCACATCTTCTGGCAACTTAAATAATACGTGGTTGCTGATTAAAGAAATCCCACAAGGAACTGCTGGAAACACAATAATGAATCCATACCTGACATACCATTTTATTAACTTGCTTTTTAAAGCTTATTTATCCCTACCCCCACCCAGTGCCTGTCTGAGCCCCTTGTCCTGTGGATTCCTTTAACTTGAAGGACCCCTGCTTCAGACCACACCAAATTCTGCCAAAACCATCCTCACAAGGGTAATTTGTGTACCTGTTGAAGTTATTCTAAAAGGACAACTGCAGGTCAGGGGTACATGTTTTTGTTTTAAAAACTGATTTCACAAAGGAAGGGAAAGAGAGAGAGAGATAGAAATGTCAATGATGAGAGAGAAGCACTGATAGGCTGCCTCCTGCATGTTCTCCACTGCAGATCGAGCCTGCAACCGGGTCATATGCCCTTGATGGGAATCAAACCTGGGACCCTTCAGTCCACAGGCCGATGTTCCATGCACTGAGCCAATCGGCTGGGCAAGCATACAGGTTTTTAAAAAAATGTTTTTGGTGTATTTTTTTATTGACTTCAGAGAGGAAGGGAGAAAGGGAGAGGGGGGTGAGAGAGAGAGAGAGAAACATCAATGATGAGAAACATTGATCGGCTGCCTTCTGCATGCTCCCTACTGGGGATAAAGCCCTCAACCCGAGCATGTGTCCTTGTCTGGAATAGAATCCAGGACTCTTTAATCCACAGGCAAAGCTCTATCCACTGAGCCAAACCAGCTAAGCCTAGCATTACATGTTTTTATTGCCAAACCGCTCTCCAGACACACAAACCCACCCTTATTCACAGTGCTGAGAGTTCCCAGATTCTATTAATGAGAAGAAACATTGCTCAAACATGTGCTGACCATTTGCATTCTTTTTGTACACTGTTTTTCTGACACTTTCCTACTAGCAAGACAAAGGAATGATTAGCTTTAAACCCAGTGAGCAGAGCAAGACAGACTTTGTTGGCTAGCAGCTGCCTGCATCACAGGAGCATCTCCATTAATAAA
This sequence comes from Murina feae, assembly GCA_004026665.1. Lineage (NCBI taxonomy): Eukaryota > Metazoa > Chordata > Mammalia > Chiroptera > Vespertilionidae > Murina > Murina feae. The sequence goes on along the minus strand of PVJC01005997.1, from coordinate 28,325 downwards.
TCCAAGAGTCACTAGGGATAAAAGAACTCTGGCTTATAAAAGAGGGCCTATTTTAGGACCACAGGACTGTGGTAGGCAGGAGACAAAACAAGACAGGGAAAATTGGCTGGCCCTGTCACAGCTTTCCTTTTGGAACACACTTAGCATGTGCTAGACACTCTGCTGATGAATTACTTTATGATCCAGTCCACGTGTAATTGTAACCAAAGTTCCCACAAAGGTTTTTGCAAATGCAGTTCTGATAAATGATCAAATTTTTAAAAGCACCAGGGGAGAGCTATGTAAAAGCAACTGGGTAAGGCTATGGAAAGCTAGACTTCCTGAGGCAGGTAGGCTGATCCTAGCCCCATGCCCCCAACACTGGGGTCCTGGTTTCAGGATGAGTCTAAGGACTAGCAAAACTGATATGGCCAGAGACAGCTTTTCTTCCATAGTGTTCTCATCAAACATGCTGCTTGCTCCAAGGAGTCTAGCGGTGGTCTTGCACCCCATGTTGAACTTAAGTGTTTAATGAGATCTAACCACGTCTAGGACATCAGGCAAAAATGTACAGTATGTGCCCTCCCAGAGTACTTCTAAGCCTCAAGAAGGGAAGGATGGCTCCTTAGGTAATCTCTAAGAAGGGTGGGCTCTATTAGAGAACAGAGCCCAGAGCACAGGAAGAACACTTAGAGCAGCGGTTCTCAACCTGTGGGTCGCGACCCCTTTGGCGGTGGAACGACCCTTTCACAGGGGTCGCCTAAGACCATCCTGCATATCAGATATTTACATTACGATTCGTAACGGTAGCAACATGACAGTTATGAAGTAGCAACGAAAATAATGTTATGGTTGGGTCACAACATGAGGAACTGTATTTAAAGGGCCAGAAGGTTAAGAACCACTGACTTAGAGGAAGAGGGGTTAGGGAGGCCTTTGTGGGTGCCAAGCTGTTTTCTGGTACCTCTTGCACACATGGTGCTCGAGATAGGAAAGGGGCACCTAGTGCTGGCATAAGAATGTGATGGAGACTGGAGGTGAAGATCAGCTGGGCAGCAGCTTGCGGGGAGCATCCTCAAACTAAGAGAACAGTGTGCCAGAAGTGCAGGATCATGAAGGGCATTCCTCTTAAATTACTTCATCGGACAGTGGGCCACAGGAACACTATTTGGACTACAATAGTTTCCACAGGAAGATGTAACTCGGTAGGCCTACTTCAGCTCTGGGAATACAAGGCAAGTACCCATTCGGGTGCTTGTGGTTCAAGTGTGGCTAGAACTAATGGCCATGTGACATCCAAAAAAAAATAGTGCCTATAGCATAAATCAATGCAGGGCAATGGGGACAGAGGTGACATTGATGGGAAGGAGACACACGAAGGCACCTGACTGGGAGCTTGGCAAGGAGAGATGGGCCCCAGAGCCTGGACTTGTATAAAATGCACCCCAATGAAAGCAGCAAGGCCAGTGGGGTTAAATATGCCTACAGGTAGATCCAGGGAGAAGCACCCAAAGGCTGGGAGTGAGGGATAGAACTGTCAGGAAAAGCTTGCTCTGAGAATAGAGAACAAATACTGGTGACCCAAGCAAGATGCAGCAGGGTATGGTGAGTTGTGCCGCACTGGCAAGGCCAAGGGTGATCCCGAGTGGGGGTGACGAAAGGATTAAGAAAAGACAGACATGAGAATGAAAGCTGGGTCTCCGTGGGGCTGCTCCTCTGATGGACAGAACAGCGACCACACCCACAAGCCGTGTCTTTATTTTATAGCAGATGCCACGAGGCAAAGTAAGGGTGATCAAGTTGTTTACAACATTCTCATTAATTTCAATTCTCATTAATTTCGGACCACAGGCTCAAGCTGACAACTATAGCTTAGTTGTTGGCTATAACTGTGCTGGGGGGAGGGAGGGTCTGCCATTCAAGCTGGGACTTGCACACGGTAATGAGAGGACTGTGCCCTCTCATAGTCCAAGGCTTGAACCTGTCCAGAACACTCTGGCTGCGCCCCACATATCCCCCTTCTTTTGTTTTTAAACATGTCTATTTACATTACCATAAACTCTAAACAAATTATTCAGCATAATCAAAACAAACTTCTGGCTATTAACAAAATCATAAACACAGTAATGTTAACAAGAGAACAAAACTCTGGCTAATAACAAAGCAATACCAATGCAAATTAACGTTTTCAGGCTATCTTACTCAGAGTCCTTAGATTTAGCTCTGCAAGATTTTACAGAAAACTGGCAGTTCACCAACGCTAGCATAGCTTCCACTTGCTTTTCTAACATCTGCTTGGCTTCAGTCGCCATCTTCTTCAGCTGGCTCCATGTTGATATGCCGCCGATGCAAAGATGTCGTTGATGCAAGACTAGTCCCCTGGAACTTGGACGGTTGGCCTTGGCACTGAGTCTGCATCAGTCCCAGTCAAAGCGGCCCCATCCGCACAGGTGGAAGTCTGGTCCCTTCACAGCTTCTTTCTTCAGCCGCTGCTGATGGAAACGAGCAGCCCTCGGTCCTGCAGAGCTGGAGACCCCCGACTCTGAGTCTGGTGTGTCACACAGACCCAAAGCCCCAGGGAGCTATCAGGTCACATAAGAAAGATAACCCAAGTCCAGAAACAATGCAACTGCGCAAGAGCTCACAATCTAGGTCTAAAACAGAAATTACTTCCTTAGACAACATCAACCACAGCCATCTTTTCCTTTACAGTGGCTTAAACCAAACCTGGGAGACTTCTACCTTACTTTATGTCTCCTATTTACTTCTTATTTTCTACTGCCTGCTTCCTACCTCTTGCTTCCTACCGCTTATTTCTTACCAACTTTCTGCTGCGTTTAGCCTTACTTTCTACTTACCTATCTTTAGCTTAACAAAACCTAAGAGATCTCTTATTTCTACCTTAGAAATTTAAAAATGCTCCAATAAGCATTGCTTTTTAGGGATCCCCTTCTTTTTATGCTTTTCTGCCTTATTTCTTGTCTATTTTTTACTTCTCTCCTTAATTTAAAAATACTTCAATTAAGCATTGTCCCATGTTTTACACCTAGCTATCACCAAACCTCTGCTCCCTACCTTACTTTCTACTTTTACTTTTTTGCTTTTAGCCTTACTTTCTGCTTTTCTTATTTCTACTTATTTCTCTGCATGTGCCTCAAGGGAGCCTCCTTTCACCTGGCCACTTTTAATTTCCCCCTGAACTCAGTCCCTGTTCCTCATAGTTGATCCCTGGTCCCAGAACTCAGTCCCTGTTCACAGAACTCGGTCTCTGTTTGGGCGCCACTTGTGCTGCACCAGCACTGCCAAGGGTGATCCCAAGTGGGGGTAATGAAAGGATTAAGAAAAGACAAACATGAGAATGAAAGCTGGGTCTCAGTGGGACGCTGCTCCTCTGATGGAGAGAGGCAGAGACCTCACCCACAAGCCGTGTCACTTTATAGCAGATGCCACGAGGCAAAGTAAGGGCATGATCAAGTTGTTTACAACGTTCTCATTAGTTTCAATCCCACTCCACTACATGGATCTGAACTCTGTCATGCGGGCATGTGGGTCACATGTTCGGACCACAGGCTTAAGCTCAAAACTATAGCTGTTGGCTATAATTGTGCTGGGAGGGCTCTGCCATCCAAGCTGGGACTTGCACATGGCAATGAGAAGACTGTGCCCTCCCAATAGTCCAAGTCTTGAACCTGTCCAAAACACTCTGGCCGTGCCCCACAGTAAGTAACCTGAGAAAGGGACAGAATGAGAGGCAACACCCTGGAAGCTACATTCGGAAGGGTATGGAACCTTGCAACCAAAAGGTGTGCCTTCATCTTGAGGGGAGCAGCAAGGAGAAGAGGATTTCTCCAAGTTCTCATTCTCAAGTTTAGTCGATCAGGAGTAGGACCTCAACCTCAAAGAAACAGGGTCTACAGCCATCTGCAGAGCAAGCGACACGCCAGAGTTTGGGTGAGGCTGGGGGATTGTTTACAGACTATTATCTGGACAGAACTTAACAATGTTGCTTTGTTCTCATGGTATTTAATTTTACTGCTATCCATGTGTGGCTTCTGATTTGGTTTTATTTCAGAAAAAGGTGCTATATTGCCCTTACCAATTGGGCTCGGTGGATAGAGCGTCGGCCTGCTGACTGAAGGGTACCAGGTTCAATTCTGGTCAGGGACATGTACCTTGGTTGCGGGCACACCCCCAGTGAGGAGTGTGCAGTAGGCAGCTGATCAATGTTTCTCTCTCATTGATGTTTCTCCCTTCCTCTCTGTAAAAAATCAATTTTACACACACACACACACACACACACACACATTTAAAGGTGGGCCCTGGCCAGCTTGGCTAAGTGGATAGCGCGCCAGCCTGCAGACTGAAGGGTCCCAGGTTTGATTCCAGCCAAGGGCACATGCCTGGGTTGCAGGCTTAATTCCCCAGTAGGGGGCATGCAGGAGGCAGCCAATCAATGATTCTCTCTCATCATTGATGTTTCTATCTCTCCCTTCCTCTCTGAAATCAATAAAGTAATGTATATATTTTTAAAAAGGTGCTATAAATAAAACAGTAAACTAATTACACACACACACACACACACGAGCGCATGTGCACACAGAGTTAAGGATACTAGTATCAACACAAAATGGGTGAGGCAGGAGTGGTGAGGGCAACCTGGCCTCCAGGAGAGCTGTGGGGGAAATGGAGGGCTGGCCATGTGCACAGAAAGCCTCTGGCTTGTGTTCTCAGTTTGTGACTCTCTCCAGAGTGGAGCCAGCCGAGACCGACTGCATGACTGCAAGCTCCAAGTGGAGAAGCCAATGGGCCAGGAGAATTTGCAAGAAACTTGGAAGAGAGGAATGACAGAAAAGCAATCACAGAACATCAGACTTCCACGATTAGGTAAGTGGACGGGGTAATCATTTACTGGATAACATCAGAACCAGTGAGACAGGAGGAGAAGAGGGGGTGAATGACTAGGCAACTTGCCAGGTGGCCAGGAGCCGTTGGTCCACTGCTTGCAAATGAGGCAGAGAGGTACAGGGTATGCCTATAGAGAGTGCTTATATTGACAGAGGGGCAGCACCATGGAGAAGGAAGTATGTCAGTGGGGTTAAAAATGCCTATAGTTGGCCACATAGCCCAATGTGCCTAAAGGGATAAAAGGGGACAAGTGGTCCCATCATGATGGGAGGCCTGGGTGTATTAAAGAAGTGAACATGAGAGGGAGGGGGCATTAAAGATGAAGAAGGATGTGCACTTTGGTTTCCACTATTAGATTACCCCTAGAAAGAAGCTTAGGAATTACAAACACGTACCAGGTGAATCCCTGAAGGCAAGGGGCAGTGGGCGGCCCTACCCTGGAGAAGTCATTCTGGCCTCAATGCAGTGGAGCCCTGTCAGCCATAAGGACACCAGATCCCTACCAAGCAAGTCCCCTCAGGAGGAAGCAGCCCCATACATTTTCCACTAAGTAATGATACTCTAAAAATGTCTAAGCAATGCCCAAAGGCAAGATGACATCAAGGTAACTGGTTTCTGGAGCATTGGAGCTAGACTGTACCTTTTCTCTTTCCAAATAAACCCTCTGAGAAGCCAAGGGGCAAAGGACTCTGGGCAAAGAAAACTGAATTTTCTGTTCACAAAACGAACAGAGCCTTTTCTACAGAAAACCTGATCCTGAACTCTGCTTCATCTCTGTGCTTTAAACTATCTCCACCACAAAAGCCAAAACCCCATTCCTAGCCAGCTGGCTCAGATTTGACACATGGTAATATCTAAATCCTTAAAACATCTCTGAGATTGCATCTGGCCTCATCCCCACTTTAAAGACAAGGAAACCAAGGCACTGATCAAGAGTGTTTTCATATTACACAGTGTTTTACAAAGTATCATACTTTAAAAAGATATTAGCTTGTAAGAACATATAATAAAAAACTTCAAAATGCAGTGGGGATTTAATTTTAAGGCAGGTATTTAACATTTATGTAAAACTTATCTGGCCACTGGATAAAGCTAGCAATAAAACTACTGGTCCGCAATGTGATTATTAAACAGGATGTGCAAAGATCAGGCCTAACTATCGAGGGTGGCCAAGAATCTGACACATGATTCTGAACCACTTGTGAGCTGAATATGCACCCCCAGGAGGGTCCAAAGCAAACGGTTGGCGGGGGTTGGGGGACAAAGAGGGGGTGCGGGGGTGTGTTAACTAACATGAAAAACCAAGGCACAAAACTTGAACACTTGTAATGCCTGAGGTCAATTCCTTAAAGAAACTGCTGGAGGTTTTCAATTCAAGCATGAAGAGATGGTATGTATTCAACAGATGAGATGGACCTAGGAGCCACAAGCACCTCGAAATTTCTTTTACGGAGGCACTGAGGACAACCAATGACAGGTGACATCCATGGCCCTGATGTGAGGGATTGCATATGCAACAACTGAGCCAAGGGGATCTCTGTGAGATGCCAAGAACTCCTGTTCTGTACCCACTCGGAGGCCAACCTGCTGAGAGGCCAGGCTCAGAAAACCTGAACATTGCAGCTCAGCCCTCCCAAGACTGTAGGCAAGTAAAATCCTTAGAAAAGGTCAAGAAGCCATTCCTTTAAAAAAGGAAAAAGCCCGACCGGTGAAGCTCAGCGGTTGAGCGTTGATCTATGAACCAGAAGGCCACAGTTCAATTCCTGGTCAGGGCACATGCCGGGGTTGTGAGCTAGATTAGATCCCCAGTGGGGAGCATGCAGGAGATCAATGATTCTCTCTCATCACTGATGTTTCTATCTCTCTCTCTCTCCCTCTCCCTTCCTCTCTGAAATAAGTAAAAATATATTTTAAAGGAGAAAATAAAAAGAAAAAAGAAAAAAAAGCCATTAATTCCTACTGCAGCAAACGTAAGAGAAACCAGTAAGAATCAGTCTAGGCTCTCTGCTCCTCCCGTTTGTCAGACAGCCTCTCCTGCGCAGCGCCAGCAACCACAACCAAGACACAATGGTGAAGGTCAGAGTGAACAGGTTTGGCCGTACTGGGTGCCTGGTCACCAGGGCTGCTTTTAACTCTGGCAAAGTGGATATTGTCGCCATCAATGACCCCTTCATTGATCTCAACTACACGGTCTGCATGTTCCAGTATGATTCTATTAATGGCAAATTCAAAGGCATAGTCAAGACTGAGAATAGGAAGCTTGTCATCAATGGAAAGTCTATCTCCATCTTCCAGAAGCGAGATCCCACCAACATCAATTTGGGTGATGCTGGTGCTGAGTATGTTGTGGAGTCCCCCGGTGTCTTCACTACCATGGAGAAGGCTGGGGCTCACTTGAAGGGTAGACCCGAGTCGTCATCTCTGCCCCTTCTGCAGATGCCCCCATGTTTGCGATGGATGTGAACCATGCTAAGTATGACAACTCCCTCAAGATTGTCAACAGTGCCTCCTGCACCACTAACTGCTTGGCCCTCCCTGGCCAAAGTCATCCATGACAACTTTGGTATCATGGAGGGACTCATGACCACAGTCCATGCCATCACCGCCACCCAGAAGACCATGGATGTCCCTCTGGGAAGCTGTGGTGTCATGGCTGAGGGCTGCCCAGAACATCATCCCTGCTTCTACTGGCGTTGCCAAGGCTGTGGGCAAGGAGAGCTGAATGGGAAGCTCACTGGCATGGCCTTCTGTGTCCCCACCCCCAATGTGTCAGTTGTGGATCTGACCTGGAGAAAGCTGCCAAATACGATGCCATCAAGAAGGTAGTGAAGCAGGCATCAGAGGGCATCCTGGGCTCTACTAATGACCAGGTTGTCTCCTGCGACTTTAACAGTGACACCCACGCCTTCACCTTTGATGCTGGGGCTGGCATTGCCCTCAATGACCACTTTGTCAAGCTCGTTTCCTAGTTATGATAATGAATTTGGCTACAACAACAGGGTGGTGGACCTCATGGTCCACATAGCCTCCAAGGAGTAAGAGCCCCCCCTGGACCACTAGCCGCAGCAAGAGGAAGAGAGACCCTCAGCTGCTGGGGAGTCCTTGCCCCAGATCAATTCCCCAACACACTGAGAATCTCCTGACCACCGTTTCTATCCCAGACCCCATGAAGAAGGGGAGGGGTGTAGGGAGCCCTACTTTGTCATGCATAATCAATAAAGTCCACTGTACTCAGCCAAAGGAAAAATAGAAAGAAAGAATCAGTCTATTGTAGGCCAGGGAACAGAGGCACCACGTAGCCTCTATGTGAGAGCTAGGATGACTTTACTAAGGCACAGACTCAACAAGGCTGCAGCCTTGGGTAAATTCTTCCCACAGTTGTCGCCCTCACTCCATACTGCCCCAGCCAGCCCCTACCATCAACGCGCTAGCCCAAAAACACAAGGGGCCTTTCATTTGCTATACCTGGTACTACCTTGAACTCTTTGTGGCTCTGAAGCTCAGCCTCCCCCCATACACACATCTGGGAGCCCCAGAGCAGGGACATCTTTACTTCATTCCTGTCCTCCGAGTGCTCTGGGATAAAAGGTTTCCCACAGTGACCACACAACATCGTCATCATGGGGCTTCCAGCTCAATCTCCAAGTTCTGGAAAAGGAAAGCAGCTCTCATTCGCATAAGGAAATTGTGGTGACTGGCCAGACCTTCACTCACTCAACCAATGCTTTCCATATGAGCTCCACGCCAGGACTGGAAACTGCAGTTGAAATGATATTCTTTAAATGATTAAGCAACACCTGGATGAGTACTGCAAAGAAGAAGGGCAAAGCTGCTCTGGCCACAAGCAAGAAGAGTGTGCAGTCCTGTGGAGGATGAGGCGGAGAGGAGCAGAGAGGGGCAAGACAAGTGAAGGCCAAGACCAATGTAGTAACACAAACACAGGTTTGGAAGCAGGACAGATACCAGTGCATGCGGTCAGCTGAAAGGAGGGAAGATGGAACGGCACAGTGAAGGAGCCAAGTGACCGCACTGGCTTTTTGTCCTTCACAAGTCCCTAACTGCAGGATAGGGAATATAGTGTGGGGTGAGGGGCAGGCTTGGAAGGTGCACTGGACCCAGATTCCAGGGACATTCTGAAGCAGTGGTTCTCAACCTTCTGGACCTTTAAATAAAATTCCTCATGTTGTGACCCTATCATAATATTATTTTCGTTGCTACTTCGTAACTGTAATGTTGCTACAGTTACGAATCGTAATGTAAATAGCTGATATGCAGGATGGTCTTAGGCGACCCCTGCCAAAGGGGTCGCGACCCACAGTTTGAGAACTGCTGTTCTGAAGGTAGGCAATAGGAGAATCTCATACTCAATTTTACCTGCACACATTCAGCATGCTGTTCACAGATGCAAAAGATGGGGAACCGAGTAAGGGATGCATAGAAGCAGGGTACATCAGTGAGGGTGAGTGCCAGCTAGGGTTGCTCTCTGTGTGTCTGAGTCGTGCAGGAAATAAATTGGCTCAACACTTGGACCCAATAGGGAAAGAAGCTGGAAATGCAGAGTCATAAACCTACCTGCAGATATAAGGAGGAATTTATTGTCTAGATTCTCGTGACAGAATAGACAGCATCTTCAACCAATTCAACCAAAGTCTTATACCTAAAAGACCCCAAAATGCTGCCTCCTTTGTTTTTTACAATGACTCGTGGCCAAGAGGCAGAAGCCACTATGTGTTGAGTTAGTTGAAGGACACGAGACAGAAAGAGAATTTCACTTATTATTTCCAACCTAAAGAGGTCTGCATGATCCAACTGGGTATCCCAATTCTGGATATATTCCCAAAAGATTTCTTACATGTTCCCAATTTAGAGAAATTAAGGCAATTATTCATTTCAACATCAGATGGTACGACATATCTTTTGACAATTCATATCTTACAAAGCTTGGTGTTCAGCAGTTACTGCAAGAAAAAGCAGATACCATATAAAAATTTACGTGGTACAAGAAATGCAGGTAGCAGATGCCAATCTGGTTCTAGCGTGTGAGGAGCTGCGCAACAGGCACACACATTCCATTAGGAAGTAACTATGGTTATCCAAGGGTATTGTCTTCCTTCCAATTTATGTGCTTTATTTTTTTCAAACTGCTGGGACATTAGTACTTATTTAGTTGTTCATTTTGGCCTAGGAGCAACACAAAACACTGAGATGCTAAGAATGTTGTAAACCACAAAAGTTTGGGAACTTCTGGGTTAATGAAAATAAAGTATTTTCTTAAATTTACAGACACACACACCCCCCACACACACACCCGATTAAGCATTTCTGTTTCAAGGACATTGACTGCTATCATTCCAACTCATCTAAGTGATCTGAAAACATTTTAAGGACAGACATTATTTAGCAAATAACACACTATAAATGTTTTTCAAATTTCAACAGAAACTATTTAGTTTCCTGTAGATGTGTGTGTGTGTGTGTGTGAGACAGGGGGGGAGGTGTATGGGGGGGAGGCATAAGGCTTGGTTCTGGGACTCAGAAGGCAAGCAAGAGAAGAAAAGAGAAAGGCTATATGCACCTGCCCAGGAATAAGCTGATTTCTAGAGATTCAGTCCCAGTTCTGCCCATCAAAAGAGGCTGAGTAAACCCAGCAGGCTGTGACTGTTTATACTTTGTACTTGTGGTTCCACCTGAAGTTTTGGTCTCCCAGAGGGCCCACGAAGCCATGAACTTGCCTCAACTCTGTCCTGTCCATTACTCACCCCTGTGCTAAAGTGACATGCACATAGTTAGCAAGATGCCAGGAAAGGCAGGAGCAGAGAGGAGCAGAGCAGGTTGACTGGAAGCTTCATTGATTCTTCCGTGAAAGATGATGACCATGTTTATCACACACACACCTGTGCCAGGGCCTAAGAAAACTTGCCCTTAGGTACATGGTGCTTCCTGGGCTGGTGCTCTGCACTAAGCACTTGATCACTTGTATTTACTTGGTTAATTCTCACAGCAACTCTATAAGGCATGTGGTGGCCTCATCCTCCTCATCCCCATGGCAACATGGAAGCAGGGTAGTGGTGGCCTGGTTGGTCAGAGGTCATCTGGGGCTGTGTTTATCTAGAGTGCTCTGTTCCATAGCAGCCTCTGCTCACCAACCAAACCCAGGGGGTAGAGACAGTTGAGCAGCACTGCTGGGCCTCGTGAGTCTGCACTTTGGCCAATGACACCCCATTTTCATGTCCCAGAACTTTTATTATTTACTCACTAGGGGCCCGGTGCACAAAAATTTGTGCACTTGGGGGGGGGGGGGGTCCCTCAGCCCAGCCTGTGCTCTCTCGCAGTCTGGGACCCCTTGGGGAATGTCCACCTGCTGGCGTGCCTGGCTAGCCTGGGTGAGGGGCTGAGGGCCATTTTCAGGCTGCCCACAGCTCCCACTGACCCAACATCCCAGCAAGGCTGGCTGGAATCAGGTTTCTGGGGTTTATTTATCTTCTATAATTGAAACACTGTTGCCTTGAGCAGAAGCCTGGCTGGCCTAGGCAGGCAATTTCAACTCCATTGCTGGTGCAACGGAAGCTTCCTGTTTGCTCTAGCTCCGTGGCTACTGGCCACCATCTTGGCTGGGTTAATTTGCATACAGCCACTCTGACTGACTGGTGGGTGTGGCTTAGGTGTCTTGGAGTGGTGGTTAATTTGCATATTACTCTTTTATTAGATTAGATTTTTTAAATGTCTTTATTGATCTCAGAAAGAGGGAGAGATAGAAACATTGATGAGAGAGAGAATCATGCTGCCCTTAACAGGGATCAAGCCTGCAACCCAAGCATGTGCTCTCCTGGTTCATGGGTTAACAACCACCGAGCAACACCAGCCGGGCTTTTAAACAAAACACAACGTTCTGGCATTTATTAATTAGTGAGCCTACCCTCTTTGCAGAATACCATGTGGTCATGGCGCTGAGTCTCAAGTTAGATTTCAGGAGTGGTATTTTCAAAGAATTTCACCCCCATAAACAAATCAGAGCCAAGATAACTCATAGTACCTGGCATCTGTTTGCAATGTGACTTGGCCCATGTCATAGGTGAAATCTGAAGTACACTTCCCTGCTGATGCCATAGCAAGCAAGGTGGAAGGGAGCAGAAACCAAGTTGTTATTTATGCATCCCAAGCACTAAGGGGCCCACAGGGCTGTGGCCTGAACTTGTTTCATGCCAAGCAAAATGCTGGCGATACCAGGTGACCTCAGCCCCTCTCTAAAGAAGTTGTAAGTTCACAGTTGCACACACTCTTCAAAAAAAGGAAGTCACCTCCCTACCACTACAAGGCTCTACTATAAAAAACCATTTGGGGGAAGGGCAAGATTATACCCAGGAACAAAGAGAAGGGAATAGGGAACTCTAACTTGGGATAAAAATTTACCGATTTCTCAATGCTAGTTAATTTGCAGGATTCTCACCCTGTCCTAAGAACACCTTTCTTGGAACTGTTGGTTACACTGGTTATAAGACATGAGTATCAGAAGGCCTGCTCCCTCGTGGTCCCAGAGCAGAAGTTACTTCCCATTCATGACCACAGCCTGCTTCACTGTGTGATCTGTGTCAGTGGGGAAGCACACACACAGGATTCTTGTCCATATAACCAGGCAGCTGGTGAGAATAGCACTCATGTCATCAGCCAGACTGCACTGCCTGGAGCCTAGCCAGTGGCTGTGAGCCAAAGCTGCTCTTAGAAGTCTTAATCCTCCTTCCCCAAGCTTGTACATACTCTGACCTACACCCTTAAGACCTGCCAACTGGGCCTGTTAAACCTTGGACTCCACCCAGCAGATTGGCTTAACTCAGGCGATTCAAGGTGCAGATGAGCCAGTCTTCCTGATAGGGGAGTACCGATGTACTCAAGCTCTGGATCTCCCACTAAGGGGAACCACGTCTACAAGGACTCTGCAGCCGGGAGGACCAGGAGCCTGGCCCAAGGCAGGCCATAACCTTGTCAATCAGAATTCCAGTCCCTTTGCTTTGGAAACCAAACTAAATGGCCTGCTGGGTCATTACTTTAGGGGCACTAAGCCCTAGCTGGGTGGGCTAGTTGGTCTAAGTGCCATCCCAAAAGGTTTAATTCCTGGTCAGGACACCATTGTGGATTCAATCCTCAGTCAGGGCATGTATGAGATTGATGTTTCTCTGTCACATTGATGTGTGTATCTCTCTCTCCCTAAAATCAGTAAAAACATATCCTCCGGTGATAATTAAAAAAAAAAAATTGGGGCACTGAAAATTTTACACCATCTTTTCCCTGAGAAAGCTGCCAGAGATGGAGGACTGACTGGCTCAGGTACAATAAAAGGTCTCACTGGTGCTGACCAAGTAAATCTGGATGTATGGATTTGTAAATTTAATATGTTCCTGTGATGGACATACAGCAAAAACAAACAAAACTCTGACGTGGACAAGATAAAATGTGCTAAGCTAAAGTATATTCCAGTAGGAGCGGGCTGATTTTTCCTATAAAAGGCCAGAGAGTAAACACAAGACAGCTATGTGAAACGTAATTTGTTGCAATACTGCATTCTGTGTTGCTATATCAGGGAAGCAGCTCCCCAAAAACCCTTAGACAAATGATGTGACTGTGTGTCAACAAAGCTGAGATTGGCCTGTGGTTTGCAACCTGTTTCTAGACTTTGTGACAAGGTGAGGTAAAACAGAATGAAAAATTACAGATGAAATTAGGTAAAAATGTGCAAGTAGACAGGTACACAGAACAATAAAATGAAGTGGGATATGATAGTGAAATCTGCAGAGCACTTATACCTATTTATACTGAAATATCAATCATCAACATAATTGTAAAAACAGCCTGGCTTCTGTAATCTGCCCCCTTTCACACACCCCCATTCACAGTCTGCCTGCCTCTCTACCTGATGAGCTGGGTTCCAGGCACTCCAAAGCAGCCTTGAGTCTGGCCCAGTTTCCAAATTAGAGACAGGAAGATTATGACTGAAATATGATGCCATTAACTTAAACTCTGCATTCCCACTGACCTGGGTCTTGGGTTGTACCTTTCGTAAGTCGTCTTCTGATTGCCTCTTTTAAAGCTATTTACTCCAGTCCTTTACTTATCTTCACTTTTTATCTTTAATTATTAATTTTTAAAAAGAGCTGACACTGATATTAATCTACACTATAATAAGAACTGCAATGTAACAGGGATGTTAATTCATGAAGAAAAATTCTACTTTGATGGGTGGACTCCAAGATGGCTACAGAGCCATGCAAATCACAAAGCGAAGTGAGGTGGACAGGAAGGCCGGGCACTTCCTCCACTTAATGAGAGTTTCCCAGTAGGAAGGAAACTACTGAAATGAGGAGAAAGACTAACAAATTAGGATTAGGCTGACAAAAGTCTTGTGCTGCCCTGGTGCAGACCAGAACGCTTCTGAAAATGATAGCACACTGATTCTCTGGGACCCTCTCCCCACTTCCAACAAAAGGGTAATAACCAAGTTCACGATCCTTATGAACAAAATATAAAACTGTAAAATGAAAACTATGATGTTTCCAATACACCAAATACTGAGGGAAACATGTTAGTGTCAACCTCCAAGCAAATGATCAAAGTCAAACTGTTTGGGGATTTGGAAGGACAAGTAGAGGGAGGTGAGCAGCACAGCCAATCAACAACTTGCACAGCTGATGGCTAGTAGTAGACAGGGAGAAGTAGTCCACTGCCTGTGGCTGAAATATTCCAAAATGCATCAGCTGGGTACACAGATCTGGTATATGTAAGTGAAAACAACATTCAACAAGTAAGCAGAGCTAACGCGGTCAGAATCTCCACAAAAGCATGTGGTGCCTAAAGCAGCAAAGTGGTAGCTGAGAGTGATACTGAAGGTTTCCTTGGGACCCATTTATGCTCACTAGGGACAAAAGGTGCTCAAGGAATGGGGCTAGTAGAGAGCTCCGAGACACCACAACCATTAGAGCAACATCTGGGCAACACTTCAGCTATCACCACCAAAAGCCCTCAATGAGAGGAAAGTTAAAACCAAAAACCAGCCCTTCAATGGCTAAGAGGAGAGATATGGAAATACTCCAAGGAGCCAGGAACAGATACACCCATGATGGATAAGGATACACTGACTCAGGGTTGAGAGATGCAGGAGCCTGGTTACCTCTATGAAGAGTTGATGCCAATGATATTACCTACCCTCTGCCCTTTTCTTTAATGATATTGCCTACCCTCTGCCCTTCACTGAGAAGCTAAATTTTAAAGATTTTGGAGGGTGAGGGTGAGGGTGTTACTTTTGTCAGTATCAGGCCCTCTCAAGAAGTAGCTCCAGGAAAGATGACTGACTTTTCCTCTCAACTTGCCTTACCTTTCTCTTTTCTTTTTAAAAAGATTGTTTACTGATTTTTTGAGAGAGAGAGAAACATCCATCAGTTGCCTCCTGCAGGCCCCCAACTTGGGCATAGCCCCTGATTGGAAATTGAACCAACAACTTTTTGGTGCAGAGGATGCTGCTTAACCAACTGAGCCACCTTTCACTGGGTTCAGAACTCAAATAAGGGCTGAGGAAGATAGAGCATCGCTTTTCCCAAAGAAAAGGGAACACAGAAAGTGACAAAGTTAATGTCAGAACTTGAAAAACCTGAGTCTGAGTCCCCGATTTCCAAAGTAGGAAATGAAAGACTGACACAAGGCCCAAAGACAACCAGCCAGTGAGAGATGACAGCATTTAAACTAGAGACACACTCCAAGGGTACAGTAAAAATCGGCCCTTTGATAGTCAAGCAGCCCTAGAGAAACAGCTAAGGCACCTCTCCTGTCATGTTAGGGTAAGGCCTTCAGATAGCTTACCTCCATGCACTGCAGGGAGGCCTCAGCCCTCAGCAAATATTCAGTGTCTACTTCTGCCCTCTAATCTGTGCATAATCTAATTTTGAGGTGGATGCTTCGATTTAAATAATTGTTCTCTCAAAAACAGGGAAGGAAGCAAAAAACTGCCCAGGGAGCTACTGCTTTGTGAGAATGAATATTCCTGTTTGCCATTAATTACACCTAGTGTCCACTGAAGTGAATGACTCACAGAAGTTAAGTGTCTCAACTCTTACTTAGACAGGCGGGGGGGATGCAGATACTAGAGAGAAAAGTGTGATCTATCTCTTAGCAGGGCTCCCCTAGGCAGCCCAGGCTTGCCTTTAGATGGTAACCACTGGTAAAGGCAACCCTGGGTTCTATGCCCCAGGGAAGCAGCAGATTTTAGATTCCGATTCTGTCCCACAGTCCAAGTTTACTACCTGGCTGATTCTATAAGCTTGTCCTTAGCACCCACTCCAGTGAGGAGCTCTCTAGCCATCACAAACCGATAGAGCTGCCCTAGTGCACAGACAATATTCCTAACGAACCTGGAGTATTCCCTGGAATTCCTCAATGCCTTTGTGTTAAAGTTGCCAAAAATATTCAACGTTCACCACATGAAGCTTCAAACTCGGGTCTAGTATATAGAGGACTGAACTAAAATGCGCGCACACATATCCTGGAGTGAAAAGGGCAAAGTGGGTTTTTAATAATGAGTTTGCAAGCCATGCTGAGGAAAGCTGGAGACGCACACCCACTGCGAAGTTTGAGCCCATGACCCTTCTGCAGCTCTCCATATTTGGGAGGGTGCTGAGCTGATACCCTCATTATCTTCTTTGGGGTCCTAATGCCCTCACACCAATGATTCCCACACCTCTGTACTGTCTGAAGGCCTGGGGCAAGGAACTAGACAGAAGAAAGTGATAGAGCCTGGCTAGTGTGACTCAGTGGTTGAGCACCCAAGCACCAAGAGGTCACTGGTTTGATTCCCAGTCAGGGCACATAAGGATTGTGGGCTCCATCCCGGGTAGGGGCCTGTGCAGGAGGCAGCTGATCAATGATTCTCATTCATAACTGATGTTCCTACCTCTATCCCTTTCCCTACCTCTCTATAAATCAATAAAAACAGTTTAAAAAAAGGAGAGGTCTTCTCCTATGAATTTAGTAAACACAGACCAGACAGCATGTTCCTCCCCTCCCAACCAAGCTCCTTCTCTCCACAGGCCTGACATTTAATGGAGGAGCAGAGGCGTGCTCAGGGTTCAAGTGCTCACATGCATAAGACTTCATTAGGTGTAGGAAATGGGCCTCTGTGATCCATCGCTAGCATGATGCAAACGGTTCTGAATTTCCTCAGGATAAACAGAATGTAGGGAGTAGGGAAGAGGATGTAAGAGCAAGAAACTATGGACCTGGGCCAGCTTCATAGTGGAAACCCCTGAGGCAGTGCCTCAGTGAGACTGGGGGAGGTAGAGACACTAGAAAAGGCCTCAGCCTAGTATTTTTAAATGGTACAATGGGAGACAATAAGACTCCTAGACAATGTATGAGGAAACAAGTGACCCCCATAGTTCTCAGCCAATGAGGAACCTGAGGAAGGACTGAATAAACAGGCTGAGTTTGCTACCCTAGGTATGCCTGTACAACTGGACTGACACCTGCTTTCAAGAATGTATTTAAAAGTCTCGTTTTTAGCCGTACTTCTGTCTTGAGTCCATTATTTGAATGTGAACAGTTAAGCATTTCTCACATTAGGAGAGTGCAGAATATGAGAAAAAGACTCCAGCTGAGAATTTGCAAACAACAAACAAACAAAAAACAAGGCCCAAAGTTCTTCAATAGCCCAGAAAGAGACATAAAGGGAGGACTTAGGACCTGGTGGTGGAGGTTGCAATGGGGGCTGCTGCACAGAGAAAGTGATACTTCATACTTGTACCATATCTACACACAACTGACAGAAACATTATGTGACCACTCAAGCACTATAAAATTTTCTAGTAGCCACATTAATATAAAAAGATCAAGTTGAGTATATTTCATTGAATATGTAATAGTATATGCCATTCAACCTAATATATCCAAAGTATCTTTTGAACATATAGTCATAAAAGAAATTTTACCTCTTCATACTAAATATGTCTGAAATCCAAGTGTGTACCCCATACTTACAGCACATCTCAATTTAGTAGCTAAATTTTCACCCAAAATAATTTATCTGTATTTAGAGTCTATAAAATTTACAGTTGAAAAAGTAGATTCACATTTCCAAAGTATTCCAAACGTACTTAAAAGTTCTCCAATAAGTAAATTAAGCACCAATTTTAACATTTAATCTATATAAATAAAAATGTAGATGTTCGTTTGTTCAAAATCTTCAAAAGTTCTTCACCAATTGCTTTGAGATTTTGACACAACATTGCATTCAAATGCGCAAGTGTTTTTATATACCTACTATTACATAGATGTCACACCTGGGACAGGTAAAAACATGTTTTTGAAAAAATAGCGCCATCTGTTGGATGTAAAAGCAACACACGCTATACTAAATATTTTACAATTCCATTTAATGTTTCTGATTTGCGATCCATGCAATTTAGTGATGTCAAAGGAAGAATTGGTTGAAAAAGTATTTCCCAATATTCAAATCAATTACAAGAATCACGATTGGCTGAGTGAACAAGCTATTCTTGCGGCCAAGAACAAAGACACCTACGAACTTAACAATATTATTCAGTCTAACATTCAAAGCGAGGCAGTCACATACAAGTCCGTCAACACTGTTGTGGAAGCAGATGAAGCAGTTAATTATCCAACAGAATTTTTGAATTCACTCGATCTGCCAGGGATGCCACCGCACGTACTGCAATTGAAAATCGGCGTGCCAATTATTATGTTGCAAATATCAATCAGCCAAAGCTTTGCAACGGCAGGCGGCTTGCAGTAAAAATATTAATGAGCAACGTCTTAGGAGCAACAATCTTGACAGGACCTTTCAAAGGTAAAGATGTCCTCCTTCCTCGCATTCCTATGATTCCAACGGGTATCCCATTTCAATTTAAGAGATTGCAATTCCCAATTTGATTGGCATTTGCAATCACCATCAACAAAGCTCAGGGCCAATCTTTAGAACTGTGCGGTTTAGATCTAGACACGGATTGCTTCTCACATGGACAATTATATGTTGTGTGTTCTAGAGTCGGCAAACCAGACAATCTCTGTATCTACACAGACAACAATAAATACTGTATACCCACAAGCATGGTGCAATTAAACATATTAGAAACGTGCGCTTTCTCTTTTCTTTCTTCTCCATTTAACCAGACTGAACCACAGCAACATGTGGCCGGGTACAGCTAGTTAGAATTCAATAACACTTAAAAATTCAGTTCCTCAGCTGCACTAGCCACATTCTGATACTCAAGAGCCCCGTGTGGACCTTACCATAAACATCTAGAAGATACCTCTCCTCTAGAAGCTAGGTCAGGGCACACCCTTTAGGAACTCAGCTCCAGAACTACAGCGACCCAGACCACACTACGTACTTAGGGTTGGTTTGACCCCAACTCAGTCCCACACCAACCACCTTCATCACCTAGTGATCCACCTGTGTTATTATTTAAAAGAAAATACTAATATCACATGAGATGTGTGAACTTGTTTGAATGGAAGAGAGAGATCTTTTGGGAGACAACATGGAAAATCTAAAATGGGATGCAATTACTGTTGATTTGTTTTTGTATATAACAAAATGTTTATTGTGGGTTTTTAAGGATGATGCCCTTTTTGTTTTAAATGAATAAACACTTCACTGATTTTTTATCTTTTTATTGTGGTAAAATATACATAACATAAAATTTAACATTTTAATCATTTTTAAATGACCAGTTTAGTGACATTAAGTATATTCACATTGTTGTACTATCCATCTCTAGAACATTTTTAATCTTGTAAAACTGAAACTGTCCCCATTAAACACTAACTACCCAATCCCCTCCCCCCAGCCTCTGGCACCCACCATTTTACTTTTCTGTCTCCATGAATCGGTCTACTCTAATTACTTCATATAAGTGAAATTATTTGTCCTTGTTATGACTGGCTTCTTTCACTTAGCATGATATCCTCTGGGTTTATACATGTTGTAACGTGTCAGAATTTCCTTCCTTTTTATAATATTCCACTATATGGATATACACTTTTGCTGCTTCCACCTTGTGGCCACTATGATCAATGCTGCTATGAGCATGGGTGCACAAATGCCCATTGGAATCTCTGCTTTCAAGAGAATGCCTTTATTTTTATTTTATTATTGTTTTTAAATCTTCACCCAAGGATACGTTTTTTATTGATTTTAGAGGAGGAACAGAGAAACATTGATGCGAGAGAAAAACAGCAATCACCCGACCTGCGATGTAACTTTCAATCTTTTTTAAAATTTTTTGCGGGAAACGAGTAAAATCGGATCCACCAGGGAGACTGTCAATGGACATGAGGAAACATACCTTGGAGCCGGCAAAAATAAAAATGTTTTACGTTGTTGTCGTGTGTGTGCCACTCATAAACTACACAGGGAAACGCGGTACATGTGCAAGTTTTATAATGTACCCCTGCACAAAGGAAAGTGTTTCGAACGCTACCACACAGTGGCAGGAAAATGCTCACTTACAAAGTGTTAAAAAATATATTTTATTAATGTTTCTTTTAAAGAGAGGAAAGGAGAGGGATAGAGAGCTAGAAACATCGATGAGAGAGAAACATCGATCAGCTGCCTCCTGCACATCTCCCACTGGGGATGTGCCGGCAACCAAGGCACACGCCCTTGACCTGGGACCTTTCAGTCCACAGGCTGACGCTCTATCCACTGAGCCAAAGTGGTTAGGGCTAAACCCTCAATCTTTTGGTGTACTGGACGAGGCTCCAACTAACTGAGCCACTTCTGTTAGATCAAGAGAATGCTCTTATTTTTAAAGAGATGCTAAAGTACTTGAGGTAAAATATCACATCTGCAACTTACTTTCAAAGGATTTAGATTAAAATCCTGTGCACTAATAAAACAAAGGTGGCAAAATGTTAATTGGTGAGTCTACTTTTTGTAGATTTTAAATTTTTCAAAATTAAAAAATGAAAAAAATCACTAACTTCAAAACTAGTACCAGCTGCTATGAAGAGAAAGCCAGTGCAAAAATAAGTACAATGAAAATAATGTCGCTGGCATGGCTGCTGGCCCAACATTTGGAGCTGTGCTTGATTTGCACTAAGGGAGATTAGCATCTAATGAGATCTCAAAGTGAGAAGGACTTTGGGAAACAAAGGTAAGGGTGTGTTCTCTCCTGGGAACTGCTGGTTCCAGGACTAGCTGGTCACCTTAGTTAGGATAGGAATTAGGCATCCACAATTTGGGAACATTGTAGGGAATAGAGAGTAAGATCAGCATGAAAGCTATTGCAGGATAACAACAAAACCCCCAAAATGGGCGGAGGATGGAGTCAGACTTAAATATGATTTAAGAGCTGAATCCTGATAGTTGATCCTACGGGGGAGCCCAGAATAAAAATCAACTGCTAAACCATCTGGTAAAACATTGGTTATCTGGGGACAAGGGCAGGACAGAACAGAACTGAGTAACAGGGCTGAGTGGGGACCATTATATACCCAGAGGGAAGAGCACCCAGAAGAATGCCAACCAAAGTCCCTGCTGGGGAGGTAGGCAGAAAGAGACCCGGAACCAGTAGCCTCCTGGTTGGTGACACTGCAGGCCAGGTTATAGGTGGCAGGTGTGGGCAACATGGCTTTACGGTGTCATGACTACTCCCTGGATTTTCTACTAGGCTGTTGGCAATTTAGAGGACTGGGAGAAACATAGAATTGAATAGTTGGTGTCAAAGGGAAGGAAGTGGAAACTATCCTAGAAAACATTAACCATGATGTGAGGTACATAAGCATTAGATATTGAAGGGAGAGTTTTGGACCAAAGCGGACTCATCAAAGGGAGTGGTGAGATGAGAACTTCTGAACAAGGTTCTAGAGCCTGAGCTGAGAGCTCCCAGGTTCCTCACAAGAAGGTGGGGATTAGAACACAGGATCTAGTTATAAATGTAGCTTCTTCCCAGACGATGTTTTGTGAGACACATGCAAAATTCAATAGGGCTACAGATGCTGCCCTGAGCCTTCCCCAAACTGGGATGGCTCCCCCCAATGGTATAAAGAGTTTGGAGAGGCTTTGCATTTATTTCCCTTGTTCTGGCCTCAGAGCAGCTGGTGCTGCTCAGGACAGTTCAGGGTGCTGGGCTGATGTGAAGAAGTCAATGCATGAGGGTGGCCTCTGAGAAGGATGGTGGGTGCCACTCCCGGGAGATGGAGGAGGACAGAGCTCTAAGTCCACCCTCAATGAATGGCATGAATAAACTCTTTCTTAGCAAAAATGAACACACGACAGTACCATCTGCTGAGGCGAGAGCAAGATCAGAGGAACAGGCAGCAATCCTCAGCCCTGGTCCCCACCGAAAATGGTGGCTGGAACAGGCAAGGCACAGGAATGTAAACCATATGAGCTATCTCACTGTCCATAACAATTGGGGGAAGCCAAAATACAAAACCACACTAGAACTGCTTTATGTCTGTCTCCCCCTCAGGCTACCCGTACACAGGTCTCCCATATCCCATGGGTTAAGGCTCAAAATTTCTCCAAATTACTGTAGTTGAAAACCATGCTTCTTACTGAATTAAAATTGGTGCGAGGATAGCTCAATCTGATGAAGCCAAGAGAATGGAAGCTGGGAAAGATATGAATCATGGGGGATGAGAGCAAAGTGTGCTTTCAGGGACACTGTACACCCCTCCCCCCGCAGTCACCCACAGCTAGGACCGTGCCCTCTCAGACAGGAGAGCAGGCAAAAGGTGCTACCTCCCAAGGTGCCAGTAGTGCCTCAGCAAGGGACTCAGATCAAGGAAGCCTTCCTGAGAAGTAACCTTCCACAGATCCACAAAGAAGGAATCCACATTTGTCTTATTTGGTCTCATGGGGGAGGACTGGTTTAAAGGAAGAATGGATAAGTAAAAACCTCCAGGATGAGGTAGGGGTAGGGAGCCACACAGGTGGACACAAGAATCCCCAATGGTGGGGGTGTGTGAGCAAACCCATTTGGGATTAAGCGCCCCCCTCCCTGATGACATTCAAAACGGAGACTAAATTGAGTGACATGCAGATTATTAGAAGTATACTCAAATGGAGTCAATGTCAAAAATCTAGTACTGGCTCTTGCTGGTTTGGCTCACTGGATAGAGCTTCAGCCTGTGGACTCAAGGATCCCAGGTTCGATTCCGGTCAAGGGCATGTACCTTGGTTGCAGGCACATCCCTGGTTGGGGGTGTGCAGGAGGCAGCTGATCGATGTTTCTTTCTTATCTATGTTTCTAACTCTCTATCCCTTTCCCTTCCTCTCTGCAAAAAAAATCAATAAAATATATATATTTTTAAAATCTATTACTGGACCATTTCAATTCTTTTCCAAATGCTGCAGTGGCATTAATGGTATTTCAATGTGCCTTCACTAATCCTGTTACCATGTTAGAACACAAAAACATAATTTGTTCCCTTTGAGTTCACTGGTTACCATAGAAATGACATCAAAATGCATTCTACTTTCAGGTGAAGCAGCACACCATGGGTGTTGAAAAAAAATCTTCATCTAATTCAATCCAGTTCAAACCCTGTAAAAATACAGTGGAACCTCCGTTCTAGAATCTAATTCGTTCTGGAAGGTTTTTCGAGAAGTGATTTGTTCAAAAACCAAATCATTTCCCCCGTTAGAAACCATGTAAATTGAATTACACTGTTCCAGACCCCCCAAGTAATTTCGTTTTAAACTTTCTTATATATAGCACGTGTCTAATGTACTGTTTAATCTATAAATAAAAATTTCTTAAATTTATCAAACTACCCCCTTCCCACTACTCTTAAAGGAATCACTTTCAGCACTCGTTCCAGGGTTGTCTTTCAGGTCAGCATGCTGCATCTTCGTGTGTTCATACATTATTGCCTCAGAAACGCTGTCACTGACAGCTTTTCCTTTACCTAAATCAACAACAGTTTTTCAATCTCTTCAATTGCCAGTGATCATTGCTTCTTTTACACCCTTACCAACATTAGCACTCTCAATGGCCTCTTTTTGTTTTTAAATATATTTTATTGATTTTTTACAGAGAGGAAGGGAGAGGAATAGAGAGTTAAAAACATCGATGAGAGAGAAACATCGATCAGCTATCTCCTACACACCTCCCACTGGGGATGTGCCCACAACCAAGATACATGCCCTTGACAGGAATCGAACCTGGGACCCTTCAGTCCGCAGGCCAATGCTCTATCCACTGAGCCAAACCGGTCAGGGCCTCTTTTTGTTTTAAAACTGTACTAATTGCTGACTGGCCAGCAACAAAAAGCATTCTCTCCTTCATTGCCTGAGAGGAGCCAAAGGGTTGTTTGACTGTAAGTAAGTGCAAGTATACCTAAAACATCACCTACACAGATATGTCCTAGGCCTAGGGGAGAAAGCAATTTCACTCAACACAATCATACAGAACACTAGCCCTATGGGAAGATCCCCTAGGCAAACACAACTGAGGTGGTGGGGCCGCCGCCCACAAGAGTGGGACCCAACATATTCTGCCCTCAACCAAGGCACATCCAGAAGCAACAAAGCACAACCTCCTTCTCTCTCTGAGCCCACATTTTTCATATTTCTGATTTGTTCCATTTACATACCGATCCATGAAAATATAAGCTCCTGTCCTAGCCAGTTTGGCACAGTGGATAGAGAATACCATAGACCCACGGACTGAAGGATGCCAGGTTCAATTCTGGTTGAGAGCAGGTTGCAGACTCCCTTTCCTAACCCTAGTCGAGGCATGTACAGAAGGCAACCAATTGATATGTCTTTCTCACACTAATGTTTCTCTCTATCTCTCCCCTCCCTTCCACTCTCTCTTAAAACAAAAAAACAAACAAAATAACAAAACATGTAAACACCCCAAACCCCAATAGACACAAGATCCCTTGTGGGTGAGGTTCACTATCTCACGTGAGTAAAGATAGAGAATATAGGCTATTAAGATAGATTTCAATCCAAAGTATGATTTGAGAGTTTGTTTTTTTTTAAAGTATTATGAAGGGGGGAAAAAGTATTATGAATAAGAAAAAAGTCTACAGAAGTGATGGTCCCAGCAGGACCTAGATTGAAAGAGTTGGGCCGTCTTGAAACACGGACCAAGGAGTCTAACATGTGCGTGAGTCAGGGGCTTGCACGAAAGCCGCTTGGTCATCCACCCGACCTCTCTTCAAAGAGGTGGGCATACTGGCATTTTTGACCCTGCAAGACCCCAATCAAGAAGTTCTGATAAGGGTCCAGATTGCTCCTTCTTTTGTTAACTGTGTCCCTGTGATCGGATTACAGCTTTCTTCCTCTCCAGCATCAATCTGGCTTGTCCTTTAGCTGCCCTCTTCATTGGTATGGCTAATATGTATCTGTCTGGCATGGGTCTGTAAGACGGTGTGGAAATGAAGAGGCTGAAAACCAACTGGTCCAGGCTGGCCAAGCAACAGAATCTGGGGGTGCCTAGGTATATGCATATCCCTGTCACTTCAGATATTCCTGGTTTAGGTGAAAACTCTGGATTTCTGATTCAACCATTCAACAAATTTACTGTATATCTTGTAGCACTGTAGGCTCTTAGGATTCAACACAAAGGCACCTTGCCCTTATGGGTTCAACATTTCTGCCTGGAGGTGGGTGGGGACAATCAAGAATGAAAACAACAACTATGTGATGTACTATGGGGGAAAAGGGTAGGGGCGCCTGGGATTGGGACATTTTTCATTCCCACTTCTTGGAATTTTTCACAAGTGAGGCTCTATAGTTCCTAATCTCTTCTCATTTCCTCCACTTTTTGTATTATGTGGGGTAAGAGTCCACACAGAGAAATTTTCTTCACTGAAACATCTCATTCATGTGTAAATTACTCAAAAGACCTTTCCCCTGGCATATATCTCCATTTTGAACATGGTGGCTTGTGATTTATTTAAAATAGCAGCTTCCATTCAGTGATAGCATCTTTACATTGTCATCGTAAAAGATAATGAAAAAGACAGATTACTTTTTACCTTTAAGCCAGTTTCATACTACAACTTCACTTTTTACCTGAAATCTTGATTATTACAAGCATATGTACATTTTTCTTCAGAAAGTCAAGTGTGAGAGGCAAGGATCGGGTCAGATATCCTGGACTTCACCCATCAGGTGGTTTGCAATGACAGCAAACCCTAGGTTTACATTATTACAGCTAGAAGAATGCTAACTCCTCCTGGTAATCACAAAATGGTTCCCTAAATGAAAGCTACAATTGAAGGCAATGCTGAATAACAGCTACTCTGCTAATTTTTCATTTCACAAACATATTCCACCTTTAATTAGGAAAGCAGGCCAAGAAAAGTCCCCCTGTTATGGCAACAAACCACTGGTCTTTATTGACCCTTCCCTGGTTTTCTATCTCAGAATCCTCAGAAACCCCACAGATCCTATGTGCCAAATGCAAAAGACCTTCAAGTCACAGTCTTGGCAAGGTACCTTTATGGCCTTTACTCATGACTGCAGACTTGGGTGACTTAAATCTATACCTCCAGGGTCTCTCTTTGCTGCTGGAAACAGGGACCCAGAAGCTCTTGGCATTATTCGGACTATACCACAATGGACCAATATAGAAAGCTGCTTGCCTGATAAAGCACTGTGAGGAAACATCTAGAGATGCTTCTAAGCCCAAACACTCCAAAATGAAAATGTCTTAGGTCTTATCACATTTTGGACCCTAAAAGGTTCCAGGAAAGGAAGGAGAGCAGCTCTCTGCTCATCACTGGGCAGGCAGGACACCTTCTCTTGGAGGTTCAGTGCCCTTGGGAGGGCTGGCTCACGCCAGATCACCACAGACCCAGTGTGCATCTGGGATCCTCACAACAGTCACTTACCATTGAAGCCAATAACTCAAGGAGGCAATGAAGTACCACTCAAAACAGTGACATTCATATGGAAAAAACAATCCTTTAGAATAAAGAGCTAATATGCTAATTAGACCAAACAGAAGGACCATGCCCCTTGCATGAATTTCATGCATCAGACCTTTAGTGATTAATAAAGTTAACTTTAATTCAAAATAAGACAAGTTGAACCCCCAGGTGCCAAATGTAAAAACTGAAGCTAAAAAACAAACCTGAAACTCAAGTTTAGCTACAAGAGAGTGGTAGCATCTGATAAGGCCATCACAAAGCCCCCACACCACAAAGAAGGCAGACTTATCTCTGTTCCCATGATGCCAGGATAGAAACAGTTTATTGAAAGGGGAGAGGAGCAGCTGAAGGCACAGCGAACAGGACGGCAATTCGATAGCAGGCAAGAAGACAACTATGTCATTTTGCCAAAAGAAAACCAGCCGACAATTTAACTACTGTGACAGAAGGAAACAGCTTTAGATAAACTGTTCGGGTACCATTTATTAATCCGTGAGTGAATAAAATCAACATTCAGCAAGGTACACCCACTAAAAAATTTTTTATTATGGCAAAATATACAAAACGAAGTTTATTCGAGGATATGTTTTTATTGATTTCAGAGGGAGAGAAAGAGATAGATACATTGATCACTTGTCTCATGGATACACCCTACTGGGATTGAACCTGCAATCTGGTACGTGTTGTGACCAGGAATCAAACTTGCGACCTTTTGGTGTTCAACCAACTGAGCAACCTGGCCAAGGGCTTCTACTTTAACAATTTTTAAGTACACAGTTCAGTGGCATTATATACGTTCACAATGTTGTGCAACCATTGCCCCACCCATCTCCAAAACTGTTCCATTATCCAAAATTGAAACCATACCCACTAAACAGTGACTCTCACTCGCCTCCATCCAGCTTCTGGTAACCACTCTTCTATTTTTAATCTGTATAAATTTGACTATTTTAGGTAGCCTAATATATAAAAACCCAGGGTCTATAGGAATCAGTCCTGCAGTCAGTGTTGGGTTGCCATGGTGACCCAGCACTGACTGTCAATAGCTGCAGGCATTGCAACCCAGCATTGACTGCTGAGGGGGGCTGTGGATCAGGCCCAGAGAGAGGCCTGAAGAGAGAAGCAGGGTCTGATGGGTAGTCTCCATGGCAGCTGTTGATCAGCCCTTGCCTCTCTTTTTTTCTCTGGGCCTGGCCAGCAGCCACGCCTCTTTCTCTCTGGGCCTCTGAGGGGGCTGCTGATCAGCCCAATCTCTCTGATCAGGCCCAGAGATGCTGATTGGCATAGAAACCAACCAATGAGAACCAAATCTGGGTGAACTGTGAAGGCAGAACCTAAGGTGGGGGCCGAGGAGGGGTTTTACGGGCAACAGCTGTTTGATGTAAGATATAAGAAAACGGTTCAATATTTTAATGGCCGGTTTGGCAGTGTAGTGCATATATGGCTGGATATCAGTCCAGATATAGGTATTATGTATTTTTGTCTGCCAAGAGCATCTCCTGCTACCCGCCCCCCCATTTAAGCAATCTTATCTAAACTAATAAAAG
>PVJC01005996.1:41598-56837 GCA_004026665.1 Murina feae | reverse complement strand
ACCCCCTAGTGCACGAACCCTGAGGGGGCTGTGGCCAGCCTGAAAACAGCCCTCAGTCCCTCACCCAGGCTGGCCATGCATGCCAGCAGGTGGACATCCCCCCCCAGGGGTCCAAGACTGTGAGAGGGCACAGGCCAGGATGAAGGACCCCCTCCTCCCCTCCCTGAGTGCACAAATTTTTGTGCACCGGGCCCCTAGTTTTAAATAACTGCAGTACATGGTGTAAATATACTCCACCCTGTTGAACCACTTCCATCTCAGGAGGCCTCGGGTTTTCCTTCAGTGTAAGTAATGAGGGAGTGAATATCCTGGAACATTCATCTCTCACACACATTCAGCCCCAAGAGCCCTGTGGGGTGGAAGAGCTGTTCAGCTTAAACAGTCTGGGGTCTGGTCTTATCGTGGGGCCTCGGGCACGTGGAGATGCGCACGACACTTGGAGTGAAAGTATGAACTGTTGTAATGACGGGGGAAGGCCTAGATTCAGAGGAAGCAGTTCCTGGGTGAAGAGTCACACTGACTCCAGTTGAGTTTCTCTCTCCGGTGAGGAAAGCAAGGCATCTCTCATGCTGTTTCCTCTGCAGGTCCTGCCTCCAGCTCACACCACAGACCTCTCGCCTTCACAGGCCTGGTGCTCAGGTGAAGTCTAGCATCTGGTCTTTAGGTTTTGTTCAAGGCCCAGCTCGTGAGAAAATAGCAGGCTTATCTTTCCTTTGCAAACAGCATACAATGGGGGCTGTGATCCCTTGAGCTGAGGGGAAACCCTCTTGTCAGAAGGAGGGGCGGAGCGCTGAAGTGTCTGTATCCTGTGTCCCAAGGCAGGAGGTCAGGAAAGCAGGGTTAGTGCCAGCCCGCTCCCGGCACTGAGGAGCAGCCAGCAGCCCTCTGTGAACTGGGCCTTGAAGTGGGAGGGGGGGGGTGTGACTTCACAGGACTGTGTTCTAATATTTCATTCCTAATTTCCTCAGTCCACCTTTTTGAAGTCTTTTTTCTGGATTTGGAGCCTCTTGAATTGAATCTCCTCATGTCTTTTCTTTCTTTCCTTGTTTCTTTCTCTCTGTTCTCTCTTCCTTCTCTGTATGCATTTGGAGACTTCCTCCAATATGTGCATGTGCCTTCTATTGGGTTGTGAATTTCCACGCTCAGATTTGCACCTTGCAGGAGATACCTTGTTCTCTGATTCCTTCATTTGAGAGCATTCTATTTTTGCTTTGTTTATTTGTATTTATTGATTGATTTTTGAAAGAGAGAGAAATAGCAGTTTGCTGTTCTGCTTGTCTATGCATTCATCAAACCCACACCCTTGGGGTGTCTGGACGACGCTCTAACTAGCTGTGAGGCACCCGGCCAGGGCCAGGGTTTGTTCTGCTTTACACACCGCCTGTCTCTCTAAGCCTGTTCACAAGAGGGTGTTTTTTATTAAATAATTTTTCTATTTTTCAATTACAGTTGACACACAATATATTATATTAGTTTCAGGTTTGCATCCCTTTAATTGTAAGTTTCTACAATTTTGAAATGTTTTAACTGTACAAAAATATCAAGACACCCATCGACCTATGGCTCAGGCTAACATGAGTTCACATTTTGCCATGTACTTCAGATTCCAACTACTTCTATTTTTTCTACATTGGTTTGATCTTTCCCTTACTGATGCCTCTTGTTCTGGGTGCTTTTCTGTTTTGTACTTGTGATTAGAAAACCGAAAAACAAACTCGAAACCCCTCACTACTAGGTTGCAGGAGGAAGGAGATACGGAGACACCATCTCGATTTGCCATCTCGAAATAGCAGCCCAGCCCTCCCTTTCCTGTAACAGTGAGAAGACCCTGATTCAGGCTGGTATCTGCCTGTTCACTTTGAATACGGACTTGATGGCATATCGAGTAACCAACTTTTACTGATGTTTTGTTCTTCTTTTAAGCCATTCAACTAATTCTGTCAAGTTCCTACTGTGTGCTCAGCATTTAAAAAAAGAATCTGTGGGGAAAATAAAAAGGAAGCAGAAAGTCTGGTCCCTTTCAAAGAATTAGGGAAGCAGAGTGAACAGGAATGAAAATCCTTAAGGATCAGACTTGTAGTTTCTCCTTGAAGAATGTTCTATACCTTAGAGGTTGTGTCGAGGGCTCTCTGGCTGTGGGTATAGTCTTTCCTGCAAGCCCTTGATGTTTTGGCCCCCGGGCAGTCCCAGGGCCTGGTTGAGGCCAGGATCTTAGGGGATCACTTGGCCCTCTAGCTTCCCAACACCAAGTAACCACAGTGAGCCAACACAGGTGATGTTTTTACTACTCACAAGTTTAATCCAAATCACAAGCACATCAGAACACACACACAAGTATTGGGGGTTAACGAACCACAAGTCCAAGGGTCCCAAATGTCCTTGGGTCTTGTCTACACGCAGAGCAGTGACCGCTGGCTGGTCGCTCGGAGGTGCTGGGACAGGCGAGTCACAGAGGCCTCGGTTGCAGGGGTCCACGTCCTGCAAGGACAACTGCTGAACCAGCTCGAGTCAGTAAAGCCCAGGAATGCCAGCGGCCGCCATGCCACGCCAGATACACAGGCAGGCAGCATGGCTCATCGCTTGAGGGCAGGGAGCATCTTGCTTGCTGTGTGTTCAGTGTCCACAGTCCTTTAGTGTCTTCTGGGTTGTGACAACGAATGTGACAAACAGACTTGTAAATATTTGTCACATCCACCTCAGGGACCCAGGCCCCACACTTCCACGCTCCCCTGGCCAGGTGCTGCAGGCAACCTAGCAGGAAAGCACAGTGGCTGCACTTGGCGCTTAGTAGGCCTCAAGATGGAGTCAGTCCAGGCATGCTAGTGCCCTGATTCACGCATTGCCTTCCCAGAGGTTCCAAGCCCATTTTATAAAGCTAAGCCAGTGAGGCAGGGGCCACGCTGAGCCCCGTTTTAGAGGGAAGACATCAGTGCTGGCCACGGGTCTGGGAGGCTGTGTGGCTGAGACAGGACTTGGGCTGGATGTGCTGTGAGCCCGGGTGGTAGGCTGAGCAGAAGGGCTTTCCCAGCTGCTTGCTGCTAATTGCCTCAAGTGAACATCTTTTCTCAGCATGAAAAGAGACTAGACTGTGTTCAACAGCAAGTGAACTTGACAGGATTACGAAGAGAAAATGCTTTGAACTAAAATTAAGTGATTACTTTTTTTCTTCTTTATCCAATTAAATATATTTTTATTAAAAAAACAAGCAAAGATCATATTTTTACAGCAAGGGGCATCTCACCACACTCGCACCAGCTAATCCCGCTGAGAGCTGACTGAAGATTATGGACTAAAAGTATAGCATAATAGGATGGAACAGAGTCCTAGAATCCGGGAATTTCTGTGGATTCTCTTTTACTAAACTATCTTCAGTAAATGAAATAGGGCTTTTTTTCTGACTATAAAGGAATAAAAAAGCAATACATTTTCACAGTAAAAGATGCAGACAAGACAAAATACAGTAAAAAAGAAAGTAACCATCATCCCTAACGAAGGCCTTCTGGTAGGGATGCATGAGATCGTTTGGGTTGCTTCTCTATTCCTGGACACGTTCAAATGCCAGACAAGTTGGAAAAAGTCCTCCTGAAGCCACAGACGATCAGAAAGGGAGAGCAGAATTACCAGGCCCTGGCCAAGGGGAAGACACAAATCTGGAGGCAAGACTGCCTTGTGGGACTGCTACCTCCCGGAGGCTTCGGTGGGTCCAGGAATGGCAGGTGAGAGCTAAAGAAAACCTCTGCCCGCTTTGCTGGGCCAGAGGAACAAAAACCAGAGTCAGGACGTGCTGATGTGGAACAGGTGATGCCTGCTGTCCAGCACCCAGAGCAGCAGGCCCAGGCTGTCAGTCACATCACGTGTGGCTTGCCGTCGCTTGTGTGACTGAGAAAGGCAGGGCTCCCGGGCACCGGAGGGAACGAGCTTTGCTCATAGATAAGACCCAGAGCAAGAACAGCTTTAGTAGTGAGCGTGGGCCTCCAGCCAGGGGTGATGCAGGGTCAAGGCCTGCAGGAGAAAGACCCCATTCCCTCCCTCTCAGTGACAGGGAGAGCAGTGGGGTAACCCGCTGCCATGTGCCACACACACACAGAACAAAGTAGAACACGTGAGACCAGGAGCAGAGGCAACCTTCCAGAAGGAGGCGCTCTGCGGGGCCCAGCCTGTGAGGGCGCCTCTCTCCCTGCGCTGAGACATCCAGGCCCAGGGCCAGGAGTGTGGCTCTGCGGGTCGGGCTGGAAGGACTGCTCTCAAGAGAAGCATCCCCAGGACTAAAGGTGGAAGCACTGTGGTCACCTGTAAGGCGTAGGACCCGCAGGGGCTACACTCTAGGAGTAAAGAGAAACCAGAAGCTAGCCAGCGCTTGGTCTCAAGTCATCCAAGCAGCTCAGCATTGATAAAAGATTGGGAAGGCATGCCCTACTGAAATTAACCTGCTTGACAGACATAAACCATGCACCTCCCAGCTGCTGATTGTAAATTCATGTTATGCTCACATGAAGCTTTTACAAACTAAAAAGGAATTTAAAAAATAAAACCAAAATTAAAAAAAAAAAAAACTTACATTGCTGTTATCTTTGCATGTAAGCACAGATGTGAGGATGCTTTCTAAAAGACAGAGGTATAGGAAGCAGCCAGGACCTCATGAGCAGCCCTTACAGCTGCTCAGAGCCTCTCTCTCCTTTTGCATGGCACAGTCTGAGGGTGTCTCAGCCACTGCACGTGCCAGGCAGTTGTGCCCTTTCTCATGTAGTCCTTCCTGATGCCCTGGCCCTCAGGGAGACCCCCACTGCAGCAGCCGAGCCCCCTTTAGGCATCTCAGGCCTGGTGGGCCAGACCAGGTGTTGGAGGTGGGGGCTGTCAGGGCTTAAGGACAAGTCAGAGGTTAAGCACACTCTCCTCCCCCAGTTCCTGAACTGTGGGCTGTGGTTAGAACTAAATGGAGAACAGAGAGGAAGGTAGCCAAGATTTTTTGAATGAAATCAAATTGAATTTCTTTACAATAAATTTCTTTATTGGAATAATATATGCAATTAAAGAATTAAAGTGTTTGAAGGGTTTATAAATGAAAACTCCATGATGTCCTGTTCCATCATTTTTGCTCCTAAATCCTTGGAGGCAATAAAATTTTGAACTTGTTAAGCTACTTCTATTGGTGGCTGTAAATAATATACTTATGGTGCAATCTACAAAATTTTCAATTTTAGACATTCTATTTTGAGTTTGGACAGTGTAGATGAGGATTTAGCTTATTCATAATTTCACACCCACATTTACTTTTTCTTCCTCAAGTTCCCAATTTTAATAACATAATTTCTCCCCTATTCTTTACACGTACACCATAGTTACATATGCTTATTGTCCCATCAATTCCAGACAATATCTCTCAACTCTTCCCCTAATAAACACGGCGGTAAACATGGTACCACTCCTCACCTACCCTCTTCCTCCAGCTTCTGCCAACTGTACTTTTCATTTTTACAAAAGTGAGGTTGATTGCATTTACATTCTATTCCAGAAATGTAACTGAGTTGTTTGTGCTTTATCTACAAGTTGATTCTCAGAGAGAACAGTTAAAACCAGTGCTCCCTTATTATAACCATGTAAACATGATTCACGCAGAAACTTCTTTTTGATTTTTTCTAGATTTAAAATTGCCTCTCAGTTTTTTTTTTGGTACCATTAACTTTTCTTATATGCTCACTAGAGGCCTGCCCGGTACACGAAAATTCGTGCACTCGGGCGGGGGTTGGGTGGGGTGGGTGTGTCCCTTCAGCCTGGCCTTCGCCCTTTTGCAGTCTGGGAGCCTCAGGGGATGTCAGACTGATGGCTTAGACCTGCTCCCTGTGGCCGTCAGTTGGACAGCTTTAGTGCTGCTGCAGAGGCAGGAGAGGCACCACTGCTGTGCTTGCCAGCTGTCAACTCTGCTTGTGGCTGAGCAGCGCTCCCCTGTGGGAGTGCACTGACCACAAGGGGGCAGCTCCAGCCCTGCCCCCTGATTGCTGTCCCCTCCCTCTGACCGCTGGCACTGCCTTGGCTGGCCTGGTGCTGCCTGCTCTTCAGCCCCGCCCCCACCAACAGGTTGTTCTGCCATTCGTTCGATTTGCATATTAGACCTTTATTATATAAAAAGGATTGTTTCTGCCCTCTCCACCCAATGACACTTTGCCCTGCTTTTATGTTCCTTGGGAAACTCGCCAGGGGCCCTGCTGTTTCTCCTCTGACCTGGCTGTTTCCTAGGCCTGATTTCCTGTCACGGTGTTTGTGGTGGCTCCACTGTTTATCATTTCCATGTCTTCCTCTTGGCATTTCCCCTCTCCTTCCCCCTTAGCTTAATCTCAAGTTAGATTCCTAAAGATGTGGACTGTGGGCATCTAATTCTGTCCTTTAGTGTTGGATATGATCTTACCCACTTGCTGCATTGGGCCACCACATGGCTCTGTTGGAAATCATGATATTGCCTTGATATTTGAGGCTATTTTATCATGGTTTTATAGCCTCTGATGGGCATTCAGATAGTAGTCTAATTCTCACTATTGGTGAGAAAGGTGTTTTACCCTTTCTGTAGGTTTTTGAATATTCTTGTACCCTTGGTCTTTTAAAACAGTGAAGTGTGAGGTTTGTTGTTACCAGAAATTTAGGACCTTCCAAGGTTGCTCAGTGTGCTGGCAGCCCTGGAAAATGTACTTACATTACTTTTTTTTTATAATTTCTAGTAAATATACATACAGTATTTCTTTGGAAATCTCTGTTCCTCTGTTCCTTTTCTTAAGATTTTATAACCAGATGTCAGGGTTCGTGCATGGCTAATATAGTCTCTGAAATTGTTATCTCTTAGTTGTTTAATTTCCTTAAGCCCAGGTTGTCTTTAGGAGTTTTAATTTTTGTCCTTATTTTTTTACAGTTCACTTTAATATAAATTTTTGTTAACATTATGCATCTGTTTTGATTGAAAAGTTAAGAAAATTAACTATCTCTTAAAGTAGGAAAGAATGAACAATGGGGTAAAGACAGTCTCTTTAATAAGTAAGAAAATTGGACAGATACATGCAAAATATGAAGCTAGAACACCTTCTTGCACCACGCACAAGAATAAACTCAAAGTGGATTAAAGACTTAAAATGTAAGACTTGAAACCATAAACTCCTAGAAGAAAACATAAATAGTAAACTCTCTGACATTCTGTCAGGAATACACACACACACACACACACACACACACATATAAACTAATAAAGGTGTAATATTAAAATTAACTGTTTCTTTGGGATGGGTAAGGCACGCCCACCAGCCAATCAGAGCGACTGTATGCAAATTAGCCCAGCCAACATGGATGCCGCCACTCACAGACCTGAGTAAACGGCAGCTTCCATTGCAGCAAGAGTGAAAGTGAAACTATGGCTGCTCCCCTTATCCTAGCTCAAGCAAAACACATGTTTGCAACAAAATATCAATCACAGAATCCTTGGGAGCTGAAGGAAGCAGCAGGCCTAGCCTGACCACTAAGAGTAACATTGTCTCATTATAGACTCTGTGAGGTGAAGCAGAGAGGAGGCTTCCTTACTAGGAGGCCTCGGCTTAAAGGAACAGTGTATCAATTATAGAAGATAAACAAACCCCAGAAACCAGCCAGCCTTGCTGGGACATTGGGTCATTGGGAGCTGTGAGCAGCCTTAAAGCCTGAAAGCGCCAATCAGCCCGTCACTCACTCTGGCCACAACCCAATGGGGTGAGGGACGTTACTGGGGGGCTTGGCCAGCCTGGAGACAGCCATCAGCCCATCACCCAGGCTGGTCAGGCATGTCAGCAGGTGGACATCCCCAGAGGGGTCCCAGACTGTGAGAGGGCTGAGGGGCCTCCTGAGTGCATAGAGTGGCTGCAGGGTGGAACAGCGCAGGACCCAGGCCTGGTGAGTGGGAAAGAGGCAGCAGGGTTGGCGGCCTGCTTGGCAGCTCCTCAGGCCCTTTGTGGGGCACGAGGGAGCGGGAAAGAGGCGATGGGGGCCGGGGGCCTGCTTGGCGGCTCCTCAGACCCTTTGAGGGGCACCGGGGAGCAGGAAAGAGGCAGTGGGGGATGAGGGCCTGCTTGGCGGCTGCCCAGGCCCTTTGTGGGGCACTGGGGAGTGGGAAGGAGACAGCGGGAGTCAGCAGCCTGCTTGATGGGCTTCCCAGGCCCCTTGCAGGGCACCGGGGAACAGGAAAGAGGCAGTGGGGGTCGGGGGCCTACTTGGCAGCTCCCCAGGCCCTTTGGGGGGCACCGGGGAGCGGGAAAGCAAGCTCTTGGGGGCTGGAGGCCTGCTTGGTGGCTCCCCAGGTCCCTTCCGGGGATCAGGGAGCAGGAAAAGGCTGGCCTGACCATGAGGCGGGTTTTTCCCTGCTTTCTGGTGGCTGGAGGAAGATGGGCAGTAGGCAAGCTTGGGAGGCAGGCAGCACCCAGCCCTGGCCACAGCTCAAAAAAGAAAACAACATGCAGGGGAGGGCAAGAGTCTGAGAGATCAACATAGAAGGGGTGCCTACTCCAAGCCTCCACGGTGTGCCTGGAGGCAGGCCCCCAGCAGGTAGACAAACACAGGAGGACTGCTCTGAGCCTCAGATGTGGCTGTGGGCAGGTCCCCAGTGGCGACACACACACAATACACACACACACGCACACCCAAAAAGCACCTGGCAGACTGGGGCCATCATAGGACATCCACTGAGGGGTTCCAGACTGTGAGAGGGGGCAGGCTGGGCT
Source organism: Murina feae (assembly GCA_004026665.1). Taxonomy (NCBI): domain Eukaryota; kingdom Metazoa; phylum Chordata; class Mammalia; order Chiroptera; family Vespertilionidae; genus Murina; species Murina feae. The sequence goes on along the minus strand of PVJC01005996.1, from coordinate 48,111 downwards.
GAGGAACCCCCCTCTCTTCCCCCCCCCCCGTGCACGAATTTCGTGCACCGGGCCCCTAGTATGTATATATATATATTTTTTTTATTTATTTATTTATTTATTTATTTATTTATTTATTTATTTATTTTGGATACATCTCCCCAGGCAAGGGAAATAAAAGAAAAAATAAACAAACAGGACTACATCAAACTAAAAAGCTGGACAACCATCAACAAAATGAAAAGAAAATCCACTGAATAAGAGAATATATGCACCAATGATACATCCAGTAAGGGGTTGATATCTGAAGTATATAAGAAACTCATACAACTTAACCCCCAAAAGACAATCAGATTAAAAAATGGGAAGAAGAACTAAATAAACATTTTTCCAAAGAGGGCATATGCTTACCATCACTAATCATCAGAGAAATGCAAATTAAAACCACAATGAGATATCACTTCCCACCTGTCAGAATGGCTGTTATCAATAATTCAACAAACAAGTGCTGGTGAGGACGTGGAGAAAAGGGAGCCCTAGTGCACTGCTGGTGGGAATGCAGACTGGTGCAGCCATTATGGAAAACAGTAGGGAGTTTCCTAAAAAAAAAAAAAAAAAAAATCAAAAATAGCCCTAGCATATGACCCAAAATCCTACTTCTGAGTATTTATCCAAAAAAATCCAAAACCACTAGTTTGAAAAGGTATACACTGAGTGGCCTGATTATTACGACCACCTGACGTTTGTAAGCAAATTAGCTATAATTTCACACTGAAGTTGCTAGAGGGCCAGACCATTATAAATAGGGAAGCAGGTTGTTTACCACAACAGTAGAAGTGATTTTTTTCTGAAGATATGGGTAAACAACACGATTTAACAGTCTTTGAACTGTTAAAAGTCTCCTCTTTTATGAACTTAACCTCTGCTTGCTGTATGCACTTCTATCTCCCTGGTTCCTAATTCAGCCCCCAGCTTTTGGCACAGATTCCCCGGTGGCTTTCTGAGGAAGCACACGTGGGCAGGCTGTATCCCGAGACCTTGACTCCACACGAGAGCGGTATTCCACAATCATGGCTGCCAGCAGCTGAAAACCTGGACACCTCTGGCCTTTGTAAACTCCTCAGACTGGTCATCCAGCTATTTTGTTCTGAAGACATCAACATGCGTCATTTATAGAAAAGTTTTTTGAGGACGGGCCAGTTGGATAAGCATTGCACTACGGAAGGTAACCTGCTCTCTCTTTGAAGAACCTGGAGTTGCCATGTGTGGGTGCACGTGTCACTCCAAGGAGGCAGTGGTGTGCCCTGCCCCTCATACCTTACTTGGTCACTGGAACCTTTCCTACTTGTTGTCATAGGGACAGTGCTTTGCAGAACAAACCTTTGGAAATGGCATAAAAGGATTTCGAGCTGAGTGCCCTGGTTTAGGACTTACAGAGAAGCGGATCCTTCTTACCCCACAGCCCACTCCCAGCCCCTCCCAGAAGCCAGGCTTTCAAATCCCCTGATAGATAGGGCTGCTGGTGATGCTCAGAATGGAGATGTGTGCAGGCCCGAGGGGCTAGTCATCGAGAGAGACCAGCGGAGACCAGACGAAAGAATTTAGAGTTTAGAAATGTATGTAGTGGTATACCTTAAAGCAGCAGCTGTGGTTCTTCCTGCAGTTTCTAGTATGAAAGGCATCCTCAGTCAATTTTCCTCTTTATTTTGAGGAAGATGATGGGCACATTAAAAAATAAATCTGTCAAAATCCCTTTGTGGGATGTACTCTTCCCATTCTTGATCATGTGGTTCTGGGGAGGCTGAGCCTATTCCTACTCCAGAATGGTTACGTGACCCAGTCCCAGCTGGTAAGAATCGCCTGAGAATCTGCAGGAGCTTGTGAGAGGGACATGCAGCTTGAGGCCTCAGTGGCCTTCCCTGCATCCTCTTCTGAGTCACTGCTTGGAGGCAAGCAGAATAAAAATAGAAGTTCAGGAATTCCTGGAGTCATTCTTGGAAACCCAGACCAGCTTGGCCCGGCCCATCAGTTCCATCTTTGGACATCTCAGCTGTCGAGGTAATAATACATCATTCTTAGGTTTCAGCTAGTTTAAGTTGAGTTTCTACTATTTCCAATGAAAAGAATCCAGACTAAGAGACTGAGTTTGCCTCCTTTAGTGTAATAGGCCATTATAGGATTAAATGGAAATGCAGGTACAAGTGCCTATTATATTGTTAGAACTCATTACTTGGTAGTTTCCATTTGCACACTATTTTTTTCCTCAGAAGAGAGTGTCTAGAACATGATATTTTACAGAGATGAACGAAGGAGAAAGCAACACATCAGAAATTCAGACAACTTGTATTCCAGGGCAACCAACATGTGACTTGGCATGAAGACTCCATGCTGAGATGGAAAGTAGCTGAGTGAGCATCAGGGTGTTTGTTGAACGTGGGATCCTAGCTCCAAACGGGTGAACACGCAGGAGGGGGCAAAATTAGGTTTACAGTTGTGAGTACACGGAGCACAGAGTTTATTCTTATATTGCTATTATTTGGTGTATCATTTTTCATAGGAACAGCTATAAGCCTGCTTTTGCCCCACCTTGTACATCTGCTCTACAGTGGATTCTGGTGAGTTCTTGGAGGTTTGCCTGCAGAAGAAAGCAGTGAAACTAGCGGAGAAAGTTAGGCCAGCATCTGATGGTGTGCACTGGCCACACACCTGTGCTTGTCTGCCCCCTTATCTGCCTGTGGTGCACACATCCTTCCCTCCCACGTGGGCTGGTTCTTGGGTTATAGGTGGAAGCTCCTTGGCTCTCCTTAGCAGGCGAAGGAAGTCAAAGGCCCTTCCCAGTGTAGACAGGGGCACGTTTGCAGACATCCTGTGGTAGACACTGGCATTTGTTTTACCCTGAGTAACGGTTCTTCTTCTGGATTAAGAAGCACCATCTTGCTCTATGATCAGCATCATCACTCCACTTGACAGTACTTATCTAGAGCATCCATCCTCCCTAAGTCCATGGGTTCAAGTCTCATCCATTCTTCAAAACCCAGCTTGCACCTATTCTCCAGTAAGCCGTGTGTGACCCAGAGAAGCCAGAATGTCCCCCAAGATTTCCAAAGACTTATCTGTTATCTTATTAAGATCTACTTTGTAAGTGATCCTTACTTGTTTATATCTCTCTATAATACATCACCGGCCCCTGAGAGGCAAGAGTCACTCCTGGTTAGCTAAGTACTAAATCTCTCTGGACCTTGCTTTTCACATTATGAGGTGGAAACAATGACAGTGCTTGTTTTATAGGGATGTGGTGAGAATCAAATAGATGATTTGACTGAACACTTAGTCCAGTGCTTGGCATGGAGCAGCTTTAAAGAAAAGGGTGGTAGTTATCACTATGACCCTCCCTGTGTTAGTCAGGGTCCTCCAGAGAAACAAAACCACACACTCAATAGATTATGTGTCCTATTGTGTGTGTAACACACACACACACATAAATGGACATTTATATATTAATTTATATTTTATAATCTAAACTAATAAAAGAGAAACATGCAAATTGGTGTCACTCTGCTACACCCCAAGCCATGTCCACCAGTGAATCAGAGTGACTGTATGCAAATTAACCCAACCAAGATGGCAGCAGGCAGCCATGGAGCTGGAGCAAGCAGGAAGTTTGGTTGTTCTGGTAATGGAGGAAGCCAAGCTTCCCACCTGCCCTGCCTGGCTGTGGCCTCTGCTCAAGGCAACAAAGTTTCAATTATAGAAGATAAATAAATCCCAGATACCTGCTTCCAGCTAGCGTCCCTGGGAGCTTGGGTCAGTGGAGGTCGTAGCCAGTCTGCAAACAGCCATCAGACCCTCACTCAAGATAGCAACACCTTCATGGGGTGAGGGTCCCTGCTGGGGGGCTTGGCCAGCCTGAAAATGGCCCTCAGCCCCTCACCCAGGCTGGCCAGGCACCCCAGCAGAAACCTCACCCTAATCTGGGACACTCTTCAGGGCAAACCAGATGGCTCCCACCCATGCACCAGGCCTCTATCCTATATAATAAAGGGTAATATGCAAATTGATCCTAACAGCAAAACCACTGGGAATGACTGGTCACTATGACACACACTTACCACCAGGGGGCAGATGCTCAATGTAGGTGCTGCCCCTGATGGTCAGTGAACTCCCACAGCGGGAACTCTGCTCAGCCACAAGCCAGGCTGCCAGCTGCCAGTACAATGGTGGTGGTGGGAGCCTCTTCTGCGTCCTTGGCAGCACTAAGGATGTCTGACTGCAGCTTAGGCCTGCTCCCTGCTGGCAAGTGGACATGCCCCAAGGGCTCCCAGGCTGCCAGAGGGATGTCTGACTGCCAGCTTAGGCCTGATCACCCAGAAAGCGGGCCTAAGCCAGCAGGTAGACATCCCCCAAGGGGTCCCAGACTGCGAGAGGGCACAGGCCAGGCTGAGGGACCCAACCTGAGTGCACAAATTTTTGTGCACTGGGCCTCTAGTATAATATAATATAATATAATATAATATAATATAATATAATATTCATTAGTACAAAAGTAATATGCTAATTGGTGTCACTTCGCAACACTCTAAGCCATTCCCACCAGACAATCAGAGTGACTATATGCAAATTAACTTAACCAAGATGGCAACTGACAGCCAAAGAGCTAGACCAAATAGTCTTGGTTGCTCCTGCGATGGAGGAAGCTGTCTGCCTAGGCGGGCTGTGGCCTCCACTTAAGGCAACAAAGTTTCAATTATAGAAGATAAATAAACCCCAGATACCTGCTTTCAGCCAGCCTCACTGGGAGCTTGGGTAGCTAGGGGCTATGGACAGCCTGCAAACAGCCATCAGCCCCTCACCCAGACTGGCCAGGAACCCCAGCAGGACCCCCCCTCTCTGAAGGAGATGTGGCCAGCCTGAAAACAACCATCAGCCCCTCACCCAGGTTCACCAGAAACCCCAGTGGGACCCCACCCTGATCTGGGACACCCTTCAGGGCAAACCAGCTGGCCTCCACCCTTGCACCAGGCCTCTATCCTTCCTATATAATAAAAGGGTAATATGCAAATTGACTCTAACAGCAGAACCACTGGGAATGACTGGTCACTATGACACACACTGACAACCAGGGGGCAGATGCTCAATGCAGGAGATACCCCTGTTGGTCAGTGCACTCCCACAGGGGAGCTCTGCTCAGCCACAAGCCAGGCTGATAGCTGCCAGTACAGTGGTGGTGGTGGTGGGAGCTTCTCCTGCTTCCTCAGCAACGCTAAGGATGTCTGACTGAAGCTTAGGCCTGCTCCCTGTTAGCAAGTGGATATCCCCCAAGGGCTCCCGGGCTGCCAGAAGGATGTCTGATTGCCAGCTTAGGTCCTATCACCAGGGTGGTGGGCCTAAGCCAGCAAGTAGGCATCCCCCAAGGGATCCCAGACTGCAAAGGGCACAGGCTGAGGGACCCCCCTGAGTGCACAAATTTTTGTGCACTGGGTCTCTAGTATAATCTAAACTAATAAAAGCATAACATTGAAATTGACCATTTCTTTGGGATGCCCACCAGCCAATCAGAGCGGCTGTATGCAAATTAACTCAGCCAAGATGGCGGGCGCCAGCTGCTTCACCCAGGCCCAAGCCGCATTTCTCCCCTCCCTAACCCTGTAATGGGACTGAGGAGCCGGAGAAAGGCCCTGGGGCCAGAGGCGAGGCACCCGGTTGCCCGCCTCGCTGCCTGCTCTGGGGGCTGGGCTCTCTGAGTCCCCTCATGGGGACTCGGGAGCCAGAGAAATGGACAAAGGAACCCAGGGCGGCAGGGAGAAGCCCCCCGGGTGCCCATCTCGCCGCCTGCCCAGGAGCCAGAGAAACAGAAAGGCGCCCCAGGCCGGCAGGGAGTGCCCCCCCCCCCAGTTGCCCGCCTAGCCACCTGCCCAGGGAGCCAGAGAAACAGAAAGGTGCCCCCGGCCAGCAGGGAGAGGGCCCCCTCCCCTCCGCCCCCGTTGCCCGCCTAGCCGCCTGCCCAGGGGGCCAGGCTCCCCGAGTCTCCTCGCGGGGAATCCAGGAGCCGGAGAAAAGCGCCCTGGTCCTGACTACTGGAGACCTCAGATGTGACTAGGGGCAGGCCCCCAGTGTCGACACTTACACACACAGGTACACACAAAAGTGCCTGCCAGACTGGGGCCATCATAGGACATCCACTGAGGGGTTCTGGACTGTGAGTGGGGGCAGGCTGGGCTGAGGAACCCCCACCCTCCCCCCGTGCACGAATTTTGTGCACTGGGCCCCTAGTATAATATAATATAATATAATATAATATAATATAATATAATATAATATAATCCTATCTAATAAAAGAGTAATAGGCAAATTAGGCATCACTTTGTCACAAAGATGGCTGTGCTCATAGCCACAAGATGATGGCGCCTAGTCTGGCTCAGCCCCGCCACTGAAGTGGTCAGGCCTGTTAGTCAGGCAAGTAGTGGGGGGGGGGGGGAGGAGGGGGGCCCAAGGAGTAGAACAGGTGATAAGGGGGGGGCTGGGGTTCCTTGCCCA
>PVJC01005996.1:0-41498 GCA_004026665.1 Murina feae | reverse complement strand
GAAGGGGTGGAGCCTGCAATGGCTGGGGTCTGGGCATGGGTGGAGCTGGCAAAGCAGGGGTCTGGGGGTCCCTGCCCAGGCCTGTAGCCTTGGCCAGAGGCTGAAATCCTGGGCCGTGATGGAGCCCGCAATCACAGGGACCTGGGCAGGGGTGTAGGTGGAGATCACAGGGGCCTGGACAGGGGTGGTGCTGGCCATTGCAGGGGTCTGGGAATCCCCTGCCCAGGCCTGCATCCTTGGACAGAGTTTACAGGCCTGGACAAGGGTGGAACTGGGATTTGAGGGGCAGGGGTGGAGCCAGTGATCAGAGTGACTACAGAGGAAATACCATTCCGTTCTTTTTTAAAAAATATATTTTATTGATTTTTACAGATAGGAAGGGAGAGGGATAGAGAGTTAGAAACATCGATGAGAGAGAAACATCGATCAGCTACCTCCTGCACACCCCACACTGGGAATGGGCCCGCAACCAAGGTACATGCCCTTGACTGGAATTGATCCTGGGACCTTTCAGTCCATAGGCCGACGCTCTATCCACTGAGCCAAACCAGTCAGGGCAGAAACACCTTTTCTTACCACTCACTGGCTAAGCTCCCTGTATGGCACTGGTAATATGCTTAGTAACTTGGGTAATAAGAATCCCAAAAGGCGATCTAGGGTTTTTCCACCATACTCCTGGAGAAAAAAAATGAAGATCCACTGCTGGAGAGCTAAGAAATGTCAATGGAAACATATCCTCAGGTTAGGATAAAAGAAAGAAAGAAAGAAAGAAAGAAAGAAAGAAAGAAAGAAAGAAAGAAAGAAAGAAAGGTCATATCCTATGAAAGACATGTCTTGAAAATGCCTAAAGAAAGTTGTCATTTTTTCATGGTAAAGGCACTGGAGTCCATGTTGATGGAAACACCTTGGTAGTTGTGGTGACTGGCAGTGGCTGCAGCAGGGGGGTGATGGAGCTGGTGGCTTCCACTGATTAGCCTGGTCACCTCCCACAAAGGGAGGCCAGTTGTAGCTTAGGCCTGTTCCCCAAGGGGCCTAAGGGCTCCCAGTATATGAGAGGAGGCAGGCTGGGCTGAGGAACCCCCTCCCTCCCAGTGCATGAATTTCGTGCACTGAGCCCCTAGTATAATATAAATGAAGAGAGTGGTTTATGTTGAAAGTGGCTCCTACTGTTGCAGGGACTGGTAAGACAGATATGTGAGCAGGCTGGCCTGCTGGAAAGTCAGGGTAGAGCTGACATTGCCATCTTGAAAATTGTTTCTTCTTCAGAAAAACTCAGGTTTTGCTTTGCTTTGCTTTTAAGGGTTTCCACTAACTGGAGGAGGCCTTCCCACAGGTCCAGTGATGAACAAGCAGAGCCTCACAGGTGCAGGAATGGGTGGGGGAGATGGATCCTGACATCCAGTAGCTGTGGGGCTCTGTGTCCCACTGTTCCACGGCATGTCTGCTGCCACGGTGCTTTCCCAGGGCCAAGTGCTGATGCTGCAGATGCTTCCTGAGCTGCAGGAAAATGCCAAGGTCACCCCCACACACTCCTCCTCTGCTGATTCTCCAGTATTTACTTCTCAGTATAAATGGTGCCATCACAGGGAATGACCCAAAAGTGGGCTCAGCACACTCAACCCCAGGGAAAGGCCCAAGGCAAGGCCAAAACTACCAGTTTGCTTCTGCCAAGCCACCAAGCGAGCCACCAAGCACATCCTGTGCGCATAGTGAGGAGACTGCAGAACAGACTGATAAACCCCACACTTCACACCCGGCTCCTCCCGGTGCAGCAGGAACTGCAGGCTGTGGCACTAGACTGTCTGCAAATACGCCTTCAGTCTGGGGACCATTATCTTGATGTGTGGTGAGCATGTGTGTGTCCACATGCATATGGGCATATGCATGTGGTTGTGTGTGCATGTGCATGTGCAGACATGCATGCATGCACTGGGCTAGAGTAGGCAGTAAGGAAAGGGCACTTAGCTGTCCTGGTGTGTAGCAGGGTTGTCCTAATATAAATCCTAATCTGTTTTCTTTGTAATCTTTAATCCCTAGCAAATATTGGGCACACAGCTCCAGATGGAAGCAAGGCCAGGCAGAGACCGGCAGGAAGCCCGGTGTGTGCACCGGGGCCGAGGACGGTTCTCAGCGTGCAGTGCATTTGAAGGGGACCTGTGAGCAGCACAGTGGGAATGTATTGGGCCGGATGATGGAGTCCCCAGACTCCACAGGAAAGTGTGCAGGTGTCAGAAGCAGGTGAAGAAGAACCATCCTCTCTAGGTGACCGAGAAGGGAGAGAACGCCTGGGAAGTGTCCGCAGGAAGGATGTGTGGGTGAGGGTGGCACATGGAGGAGGGATGTGAGTCAGAAAGCAGCCACGCTCATTCCGGTCCCAGCTGGGAGCTGGGAGGTGAACTGATGGCTCCGGTCATGGAGGGAGGGCGATGCGACAGGTTTGCTGGAGAGAGCCACTGGGACACTTAGGCTCCAGGCTCTCCACCTGGGCGACTGGGAAATGGAGAGGCCAAACAAGCACCCATGTCTCCTGGCCACGAGAGAGTTAGTCTCCATCCACTTTGAAATTCACAGTCAGTTCTGAGGACCTCTTCCTCCTCCTCTCGGGGAAGATGCTGTCTTGGCCCTGAGGCAACAGGAAGAAGGGTGCACTGCTGAACCCAAGAGATGTCCGTTATGCAGGCTCCTCCCTCCTTCATGTTGTCTAAGCCCAGGGCTCCAGCATTCCAAGGCACGTCTCTCCTCTGGGTCCTGGAAGCCCAGAAGGGAAGCACCCTCCTCTCCCCCCAGGCCCGGTGTTAGATAGCAGGGGACCCTGCGATGGGAGTGTGGCTGAGGGTCTGTTATTAGAAGTTCAGCGAATCTCTAACTGCTCTAATGAGCTGAGGTCTGGAGGAGGGATGGGGAAGATTTACAGCTTTTACTTGGAAAACCTACCACTTGTCCAGGGAGGGATTAGTCAGGCTGGGCGGGTGGGGCTCCCCCTCAGTGGCTGCTGATAGCAAGTAACACAGGTCCTTGAAAGGCTCCGAGATTAGCACCAGCCCTATCAGGCCTTCCTCACCATTGTTTACTTTAGATTGCACAGGCCGGGGAGCTGGTTTGGTGTGTGTCTGAGGTTCTTAATAGGGAGAGAATCTGGGAATAAGTGGGCGCATGATAGTTATGGGGGCAAGGGGGAGACGTCCGGACTTGCTCACACGTTTGGTTGCTGCGACCTTAGTTATCTGGGCAGAGCTCCTGGAGACTTCTCCATGCACCTCAGTCTCTGGGACGCCCTGTTCCTTAATCCCCAACCTAATCCTCTTCTAGCTTCTTTCTTAATTGTATTCAGGAGCCTTTGTCTGGGCCAGTCTTGACCCCTTGAAAGATTCATCTTAAACTTCAAGTTTTGATCCTTTTCTTTCCCGAGGTATTTCTTTTCTCCTATACCTGTCCTCCCAGATCTCTACTCAGCTTTCTTCTTTCAATTCACGTTCACTTTCTCATTAAATTATTTTAAAATGTTCATTCACTTGTATTCACCGAGGCACAGAATGGCTGAGCCTTTTCCTCAGACTGCCACTCTTTCTCTCCAGTTGGTGTTGTTTCTTGTGCTTTCTAGTTGCTGTTCTTGTGACCTTCATTACACCCCCTCTTCACCATATTCTTCCAATTGTCCTTGGATTGAAAACAAACAAGCACAGAAGTGCCCACCTAGAGCAAGGGCATTCACACTAGATTATCTCCCAAAACAATCAAACTGTCCTTCTCAGAGGGGCAGGCCTTTGATAGGATCCAAACCATAACCCTGCAGGGTTAGCTTGTTGGGATTGTGACTTGTTGAAGCAATATTTTGTGTTTGTCTTTTTCTTTTTTTCTAATTAGTCAGAAAAAAAAATCAGTTCCGAAGGCTAGAAGACTCAAAATGAGGAATGGAAGAAGAGAAGGCATACGATAGGGAGGATTCTCGTGTTGACATTAGCCCTGTCAGAACACCATAGGGATTTTGATAGTCCTCTAGGGGATTGCTTATCAAAATCGCCAAAATGTTTTGCACAGAAAATTTGTCTCCGGATCAGCCCATATCAGCCATTTGAGGACTAGAGTTTGCAGCTCCTTCTGTCAGCACCATCCCCAAACACAGGGGAACTCTAATAGCCCCGGACACAGGGGAACTCTGATAGCCCCGGCCCCCTTTTGAATAATCCAGTTTGGATCAATTGACCATATAATCATTCCAAGTGTTCTTTAACCTCTTAACACTCAGCTCTTAGGATAATGGGTTCCATGTGGCACAAGGTGACTGAGTCCATCCTCATGTATTTTGGTGGAGCTTCAGCCCACACCACAGTGTCTTGCAGCTTCCACGTGTCCTCCAGGGACCCTGCCCAGGTGTCCTGTGCACAGTGCTCTTCCCCCCACTTCCCTTACCACGAGGAAAGTTGCCTCAGCAGGTGGCAGGAGCAGTCCTGTCTCAGGGGCTGTGAAGCTGCTGTGAGTCCTGGAGTTGAGTTTTCCATCTGCGCCTCCAGGGCCCTCCCGCTGAGTACACACACTCGTCTCACGAGGAGCAGTGTGAGGGCTACGGGATTTGCACCCAGGTCTCCCATTTTTAGTCCTTGCTGTTTTACTGACCAACAGAACTTAAAGCAAATGACCTGGTCTTTCTCAGCCTCAGGTTCTCATCTGTGAAATGGACATCATGCCTGTTCAAGAAGCTTCCCAGAGAGTTTGTGAAGAGAGCAGAGAGGACAGAGTGATCCAAAAATCAGAATATGCTACATAAAAGCACTCTTAGTACAGATGTTCCCTAACTTATGCTGTTTTGACCTACAATTTTTGACTGTGCAGTGGTGCAAAAGTGATAGGAATTCAGCAGAAACCATACTTTGAATTTCGACCTTTTCCCTGGCTAGTGCTAGGTGGTCCACACAACCACTCTGTTTTCCACTTTCAGTATGGTTTTCAATAAACTACAAGACTTTATTATAAAATAGACTTTGTGTTAGATGATTCTGCCAAGCTCTAGGCTAATCTAAGTGTTCTGGATACAAGTAAGGCTTAGCTATGATTTTCCATAGATAAGGTGTTTTGAGTGCATTTTATACTCATGATATTTTCAACTTATGATGGGTTTATTGGGACACAACCCATAGAAAGTTGAAGGACACCTGTATTGTTGTCATCGTCCTTTGTGAAGGTAGCTGTTGGACTATCTTCCTGTGGAAGCGTGACGTGTGAAAAGGTCAAGGCCTTCACTTTTGTTTCCCTTTCCACATTAGGTCTTGGCTGTGTGGCCACTCGGGTTTCACTCTTGTTGGCCACTCACTGGCCTTTCAGTTGGCATCTCCACCCTCAGGAAACCTTTTCCCTTTAAGTGTGGGCTGGAGAGTCTGCGAAGCTGGTATTTCAATCCAGTGTGGGCATTTTCTGGCCCATCTGGGACACCGTTGTTGGTCAGCGAAGGTAGGCGGACACAGTGAAGGTGCACCCTGCAGGCTGGGAGGCACTTAAGCCCGAGAAGAAGGGTTGGGGCTCATTTCAACAAGGTCATTTTCAGAGAAGCCTGGCAATAAAGGCTGGTAGGAATATCTGCTTGAATGGAGATGAGATACGTGTGTAAGAAATAACCGGGCAACATTGTAAGTTTTATTCTTTTATTTCATTGGGTGTTAAAATCTTGACAAATGTTTATTTATTTTTATAAAATGTAATTTTATTTTTCACTTTATTTTTATTGTTGACACTATTACAGATGTCCCCATTCCCACCCTCTTTGCCTACCTCCACCCATCCCTTGCTCCCTCCCCTCTGCCATCACCACACTGTTGTCTGTGTCTATGGGTTATGCATATATGTTCTTCGGCTAATCTCTTCACCTTCTTTCACCCAGTTCATTTTGTTTTAATTACAGTGCTTTTTCATAGTCCATGTGTTTTATGCATATTAGCATGTTATGCATATATTGTCTCTCTTATTCCTGAAAACCTGTGAGGTTGGTATTTTCATGTCTCCCATTTTACAGATGAAGAAACTAATGTGCAAAGATTGAGGTGACTCCCTATGGTTACCAAGTGGTGAAGTCGGGATTGCAACATATTTTTGTCTCATTCTAAAGTCCAAAGAAAAGGGAGAAAGTTATCTGTGAGGTTTTCAGCTTTGGATAGTTATGTTAACACATACTCATGCCTTCTATCACACCTTCTAAATTGTAAGAGAAAGATTAAATGATTATTGCAAATGAGGGAACATCCATATTCATGCTGGAAACTAGGGAACCTGGTAATCCACATGCAGAAAACAATGAGGAACTTCTCCAGCATCAGACTTAACAAGACTGGAGAATTCCTCAGGAAGTGGAGGAGAGCTTGACCACACCCCATGTTACCCCAGAAGGAGCAGCCAGCTGGGGTTTAGTCAGTGCAGCCAACAGGAAATCATCATGACAGGTGATGAATGGGGTGGGATGAGACCGTCATGGTGACCTTCTCCTTCTTCCTCAGCATTGCTCTTCCAAATGATAGTGACCTGGGAGACAGTTCTAGGAGGTGGCAAACTTTTTATCCTGTTCTGCTTGCACTTTGTTTAGAAATTCTTCACAATATCACATACGGGCATAGTCATCTGTCCAGTGGCTGGCTCTGGGAAATGTTCACACTGCTGTTTGTGGGGCTTTTTCATGGGTGTCTGGATGGCACAGATCAAAGTTCGTGATCATTTTGTCATTTATCCCATAAAAACTAGACTTTACTCTTTAGGACAGAAGTTTTTCTAAGCTGCTGCTGCTTCCTCCCCCTCCTCCTCCTCCTCCTTCTCCTCCTCCTCTTTCTTTCTCTTCTCCTCCTTCTTCTTCTTTATGTTAAACTTTATTTTATGAAAGATAACTGTGTTCATATATTAAAAATTTAAGTAGTTGAAGACTTAGTAAAAAAAAAAAAAAAAAAAAAAAAAAAGCAGTCCCTCAGTCGCTCATTCTCACCTCACAGGACTACTCTCCAGAAACAAAATCTTTCAACTATTTTAATTGCTTTTCCTCTGCATTTCTAAATACATGGTGACATGGCCATGTCCTGAGTTATTAATTTAGAAATTATGTATGATATCATACTATGGTAGACAATGATTTAGCTCTGGTACACTCATCTCCTCTTGCCCTCCACCACACATTTGTAGTTCTGTGACCATCTTCATATTGCTACTGCTTTGCTAAATATTGTAATATACTAATTGTATATCTTTTCTTTTCCATTTACAACTCTGCTGTCATTGGAGCCAATAAGACTTTTAAAAATATGTTTTAAATGCATCAGATAACCCAATAGTTTCTTTCTGTTTTTGCTTTTTGATTTTTTTCTTGGAGAGCTCCACCTTTCTGCTCCACTCTGTGCTGTGTGTTCCATGGCCCTGCTGCCTGAATTTGCCCTAGTATTTTCCTTCATAGCCATCCTAGGAGTTCCTTTCACTGTTCTCCGGTGTCAGAAGCCTGTTTTCTGGATCCTCTCTCATCCTCATCTTAATTTATGTCTCCATTTTGAGGAAAAATCCTCAGTAGCTTTCTGATAAAAAAAAAAAAAAAAAAAAAGACACTCAACCCAGGAAGTATATTTGTATATTTTGGGTTTCCTCATATATCAAAGTATATCTTTATTTCTTTTTCATACATGACTAATAGTTTGGAATTTTAGGTTGGAAATAATTTTCCCTTAGAGTATTGAAGGCTTCCAGTTAGCTCTTAAGATCTTGTTAATTTTGTCTCTTGTTTGTGTCTTTCTCTCTTCATTGCTTTGGGTGCCTGGTGGATCTTTCTGATCCGAAAGTGTTTTACAGTTCCGGAAAATTTTCTCTGTTTTTTTTTTTTTTTTTTTTTTTTTTTTTTTTTTTTTTTTTTTTTTTTGAGAATTCTATCCTGACTGTGTCCTTTGTTCATCTTTTCTTGAGTTTATTAGAGGGATTAAATGTCCAGTTTCTTTTTTGTTTTTCCTCCTCCTATTGTCTAACTCTTTGTTTGCTTGATTTTATGAAAGACAGTCTCAACTGGCCTTATAATTCTTCTCTAAAATTAAAAGCAAAGTTGACTCTGAGATTTTAAATTTTTGTATCTTCTTATTCTCTGGTTGTTCCTCTTGTTTCTTTCACACACCCCCTCTTATTCTTGTTTCCCGGAGGCAATCTTACTTCTATGAGGTAAGCATAATAGTTTTTTTTTCGTAAGTTTTCTTTTGCTTCGTGGGTTGTCTGTTTCCTCTAAGTTTGGTTTCCTAAAAATCATTTATTGTTTTGGCCTTTACCTTTAATGTTGGTGGTTTTTCCCAAACCCAAGTGATCCTGGTCAACAGATTTCTGTACAAGAGTGAGGCCCTCGACCATGCACTGGGCTCTGCGTGCCTCTGCTGGATGAGGGCTTCTGTGCAGGGGAGATGCTGCAGCCTTGCTCTTTGGCTGATGCTGTAGATGCTTTTCCTGGAGGCGCTCCGCTTTCCGGAAACAGGGCATTGGAGGTCCCACTGCTCAGGATGTAGATTTACCTCTGCCTCCTTGCTCAGCCTGCCCCCCCCCTTCCCCCATTCCTGCTCTGCACTGTGCCTGGCTCCTTGTTTCAGGAATGTTTTGGTGCAGTTTCCCGAAGGAGAGGCCACTGGTCTCCAGTAGGGGTTTGGTGGGTGAGTGTATTTTCTGGGCTTCACGGGATGGGGAGAGGACCCGTGGTCTAATTATTCTAAATAAGAGTCTGCCCCTTCATCCCTGACTCACACAACACTGGGTGCTGAACAACCTTCCTGTGACTCCCTGGGTATGCCAACCCCCATTGCATGGGTACCCCCTCCAAAGGCAATAGAATGGAGTTTCCGCTGAGCGTTTACATTAGTTACCCTCTCTTTTTCTCTAATTGCCAAGTTCAGGCATTGTTTTGTTAATGCTCAACTGTCCTCTGCTGCCTATTTCATCTTTGTGGTTTGTACCTTTAATCCTTTTGTGCTGTGAAAAGAGGTTTCCAGAAGAAGGAAGGGATAAACATGAGAGTTCAATCTGCCACTTAAAAATATGTTTAATTTTTAATTTTTAGGGAGAAAGGAAGGGAGAGAGAGAGAGAGATCTATCAGCTGCCTCCTGCATGGCCCCTGCTGGGCATTGAGCCCACAACCCAGGTATGTGCCATGACCAGGAATTGAACTGGGGACCTCTTGGTTCATGGGTCAATGTTCAACCACTGAGCCACACCAGCAGGGCCATTGCCGCTTTCACTGGGCAGCCACTGTAGACCTGTGAAGAGAGCTGTAGGTGGTGAAACGTCTTTACAGACAGGAAGGAAAGTGACTACAGGGAGGGAGGCAGCCTGGAAGTTTCTGTGGATTCTTGATGAGAGATGGTGAGTGAAAGTTCATGAACGTTGGTGGGTGTGTGATCCATCTGTAACCACCCCAAAATAAGGAAGTGGCAGATTTGAGAAAGCAACCGATGTGCCCCCAAGCAGGTGAATTCTATCTTTGGATCTTTTTGCCTCCCCACACTCTCTTTTATCTGCACTCTCTGGGCATACTTGTCCACTGGTTTCTCCCTTTCTGAATCTTTTACTTCCCTAGAGGCCCAGGGCCATGGTTTCTCTTTATTCAGCTACATTTAGACCAGCGTTTCCGAAACTTGTATGTGAGTACAAATCATGTTGAAAAAGTGCAGAGTCTGGTTTGCAGGCTGACGTGGGGCCTGAGGCCCTGCATTGGCAGCAGGCCCCCAGCTATGGCTGCTGCTGGTCCACTGGACTAGTGATTTGGAAAAGCCAAACCTGAAGGTGCTGCACCCAGAGGCACGTTCCAGCCCAGTTCTCCTTCCGGCTTCGCTCTCGGGCCTCAGCCTTCACTCTGCAGGCGGGGCTGAGTCAGGCCTGCTCGGCTGCAGCGTCATTCCCTAGAGTAGTTTGTGGTAACGTCTGGTCTAAGGAGGGGGCTCCATAGGGCCCGACTGCAGTGACATATTGGCTTGGTGCTTTCCCACCCCTACCCTGGGCACCCCGGGACCATGCACGGCGTACAGAACAGTGTACAGCTCCCATGGCAGACCTCCCACCTGGCACTCGCTTTCTCATTTTCCTGGATGCTCTTGCTCCAGCCTCACATGTGGTAGGGAGTTACCTGGGCAAGTGGTTGACTAGCTATGGCAAGCTAGCTTAAAGCCAGCACCACATATAGGGGGACTGTCGCCAGGTTTCTTTTGACACAAATAAACTAGCAGCATCTAATCGCAGGATAGAGAAGACAAAAGAAGGAGTTTCCTTGCTTTCCTTGAAGAGCCAGAGGATGAGGCCAAGTGGCTTCGTGTGAATCTCCAGCATTAGCATTTGCTGTTTTCATCTGCCTAATGTAATTCCAGTTCTGCTTATTCCGTAGGGGTTTCATTTGTCTGATGTGGTTTTATAAGAAGCAACATCAGTGATTTAAGGAGCAAAAGGAAAAACTAGCTTGTTCTTAATATCCTATTTTTATTTGTTTGTAATGAACGTAATTAGGGTTTCTTTAAATGCATCTTTTTCCTCCTCAAAAGCCTGAAGTGTACCCGAGAACTGGGATTTATCTAGCCCAGATCATCTGGAGTGGATTCTTTCGGCGTGCTGTAGTCCGGCGGGGTGCATCTGGCTTCTGCTTCTGGGGGGGCGGGATGCCTGTGTTGTCCTGGCTCTTCGCCTTGAGACTGTCAGGGGCCATGGAGTGCAACTTCAAGGACAAAGTCCTGTTAGGACAAAGGGAATGAGATCCCTTTTTGGTTTTGTATCGTGCCCGACATCCTGCCAAAACCCCAACAGATATTCAGTCACATCAACACAAACAGCGTGTGTTGCGTTTGGAAGAGTTCGCCACCAGGGAATCCAGATGCATCCCCAGCGTTTGCTCGGGATTCTGTGACTGCGCCTCTCATTACCTATTCTGCAGAGGCCAGCAGGCGCCCCTGTGAGGAAGCGGATGCATCATCATTGCCTCACAGGCTTGCTCGCTGTTCTTCAGTACAACATCAACATCCCTTTCTACTTCTTGAGCATTTGCCTGGCCGTGTTTTCTCAGCAGGGTGGGCAGGGGGCTGATGGGATCTTGAAGCCTGACTGGACCTGGGAATTGGAAGCTGCTGTGAATGGGGACACTTGCCTGGCTCACTGGCTAAGGAGTGAAAGATCGCCAAGAGTAATAAGGTCGCAGCGGAATTTCCTTCATGGTTGGCGCAGCTCATTAAGAGAAGAAACAACTAAAGACACTCTTGGGAGGGGCTGGGGCTGGGACGGGCAGATCGTGGAGGTGGTGGCCGTGCTTCGAAGGAATGCGGCTTTCACACCATTCGGTGTTTTGAAGGGAGACAGAGCTGGGACACAGCTGACTAGTTCTGGCTAATTGAGATTTGCATGGGTCAGAGCAGAGGTCTTGCTGCCTGAAGCAGGATGGCATCCGCTCTGGATCCCCAGTGCACAGTGGCCTGTGTGTGACGAAGAGCAGCTCTCGTTGGACCTGCCCTCCCCCCATGCCCAGCTGCTGGCATCAGTGGTGGAGCCTCAGCTGGTGAGCCTCTGCCCTCCTGTGGGAGTGAGCGCTAATGAGGTGGCTCTGGCCCTCTGCTGCGTGTCTGCCGGACGGACGCTCACCTGGAAAACCTGCTCCTGAGCTGCAGACAGGATGTGGCAGGTGCTGGCCATTCGGAGCTGGGGTGGAGGCTGGGAGGTGGGAAAGGCTGGCTGCTGCTCTAAATGTCGAGGATGAGTTTCTGCCACAACAGACCATCCGCTTCTTTACTCTCTTTGAACCACCGCCATCTGACTGCAAGCCCCTCCCACCATCCTACTGAGTCATGGAAGCTCATTGATAGCTTTTGAGAAGCTCTCTGCCAGGCCCCATGGCAGCTCCATGTATGTGTGGAAAGGATACCTCCTCTTGCCGTCAGGGCACCTGCCCTGTGCTGTGTAGCTCGGTGAGCTGCTGTGGCCTGCATCTCAGCTACTGCCCACCCCTGTGCTGGGAACCCAGGCAGGACACAGATCACACAGTCGCACACCATGGCCTTAGCTACTAGGTCTGATGTGGCACTAAAGTGTAGAGAGGTTCCTGGATCTTCAGTCCCAGTGAGATGCCCCATGTCCCAGACACAAGTTCATTTTAGGTCCTATGGCCAGAGTCCTTCTGTAGCACACAGGTGTCCTGAGTCCTCGCCTGCTCCCTGAGTGGCCACAGACACTCGGAGAAGCCTCTAGCCTCTTCCTCTCTAGGGGGGGGATCCAATCACCTTCCTCCCAACTTTCTGGCCTAAAGGCACTCCCTGTGTCCCTCTCTCTTTTCCAACTTAGCTTAATCTTGGTGAAAAGTTTCAGTTTTATAAAGTGCAGGTAGACCTACAGCTCCAGGCCGTCCACATTCTAAAAGTCCCTGAGGGAAGGAAATACATGGCTGGCCACCTACTAGAGGTGGAAAATATAGGGAAAGCAAACACAAATGATACTTCAATACATGGTCCTTGTACTCTAGGCTCCCTTCCGGGAAGCTTGAGCACTAGGCTTCCCTGAAGGGAGGACAGAGGAGCTGGTGTTCCCCTGAGACAGTGAGTGGATCGCGGCCTGAGGTGCCTGAGCTCACACAGATGGTGAAGAGCATTTACAGATGGTTCACAGCTATGATAGAAGGGTGGGAGAGCAAGTGCTGGTAAAATTTCATCTGTCTTCCAACTTAAAAATTTCTCAGGATGGATCAATTGCATGATTATCTGAAGACCTACTTGGGGCTCCTTCAATAGTTCACTGAGAGAGAGCTGAGCTCCCATTGGGCTGGGCGGACAGAGGAGGTGTCACATGACACACAGCTCTGCCACGGACTGTGGGTGACATTGAGCAGACCCCTCGGAGGAACTGCCGGCTGGGATTGGATGACTTCCTAGGGACATCTCACCGAGGTGGTCCATAAAATGCTGTCATGTGAAGGTCATCGCATGCTAAAGAGAAGACTGGGAAGGCTAACCAGCACATCAATCTTTGCTTTTCCTTTTTGATTTCTCTCTATCCCTTCATCACTTCAGTTCATTATTTTTGTATCTTTTACTCGCTTGTTCTCATTCCCTTCTTCTTTCATTCCTCTTTGTTCTTGTTTCTCTTTTCTCCTTCTTTTGAAATACTCTCTTAATGCTTGTTATTATTTATATTTGCTGAATTAACTTTTATAAGCTCTGACCTTAAACTTAGCCAAGTTGAATGTTTTACATTTCCATCTAAACACAGAAAGGACGGATAACTCAAAAATTAATTTTGAAAAGTTGGTATATGATCCTCAAATATGGTTTTTCAGAAGACCTCACAAGAGAGAGAAATTCTCCCTCCACCCAGGCTCCCACCCCCATACACTAAAATGAGCTAATAGAAGAAATGACCTCGTGGCATTGCTCACCTTGGAAATAAATGTTATGCAGGAGATGTTTGGCTGATCGACAACAAGGCTACTCACTGAAAATACCTCATTGCCTTCTTCTTAGATGGACATATTATGAAAATAATACTAGGCTGAAATGTTGTTGTGAGTACACATATGTTTGTAGGTAGATTAGAGCCAATTTAGGCTCATTAAAACATTAGATTGCTCTGGAAAATGAGCTCAGTTCTCTCAGAATTCCA
The DNA here is from genome assembly GCA_004026665.1 of Murina feae. Lineage (NCBI taxonomy): Eukaryota > Metazoa > Chordata > Mammalia > Chiroptera > Vespertilionidae > Murina > Murina feae. The sequence continues at coordinate 27,892 of PVJC01005996.1, read as the reverse complement.
GGTCCAGCAGGTTAGCTTTCCGCAGGTCAAAGGAAATGCTCAGATGGCACAGAGCCTCCTTGGCTCTTGTGCAGAAACTCTGACTTTGATACGCAGTGAAAAATGCACATCTGGAATGATATCAGACCTCACCCTCCCCAAGCTGCTGCTGCTTGGTGTTTAATTATTATGACTGAGATGCGACTCAGGCTATGGGCTTTATTTTTAGCAATGACCAGAACTTCTCTTGATGAATAAGTCAGGAAGCCTGTTTATTTTTTACATTGGAGCATGTGACTCAATTTATTTCTTATGCCTTGAATGAACAAATTTGACATTTACAAAAACACATGAAAATATTTTGAACTCTGCATAAATAGCCATTTGCATTCTGCTTTCTGCAGGTTGCCATATTTGTTCTCTGATGCTCTGGTAAATAGTACTGTTATGTATGGCTTGGGTCCCACGTGGAACTAAGGTTATAAGAACAAAAAGGGACTTCCGGCATCATCTTCCTTTGACGGAAGTCACATGCCAAAGCCACTCACTAAGGATTTTAAAACTGGGCCTAGCAGCTCTATAGTTATTCTGACACGGTGCCCTGACTTTGCCACCATTTGCCTCTCCCCAGGTGTGGAATATGTACCATTGCTGGTTCCTGAAATCACTTTAGCTGGTGCATGAGATTGGGTTAAACAACTGAACCAAGCAGGGAGACATAGGATTAATTAGCTATAGTTCCTCTTCTCAAGAGACTCTCTGTAGAAGAGTCTATTTCCCTAGATCAAGCTGTGTGTGTGTGTGTGTGCATGTGCATGTGCATGTGCTTTTCTGTCCCATTTAGTTATGAGCATTCTTGTAGCTCTTTTTTTAATGCAAATATATCCTGGGGAAAAGTCTCTGAGAAGCTGACACGCCCAGTATCTACTCGGAGTAATCACATGATCAGTCTTTTTTTGAGAACTGTTTACCACAGTAACTCTAGTTAACATCCATCAGGCTACAGAGTTATTATTATTTTTTTCTTCTAATGTGAACTTTTCAGATCTACTTTTTTAGCAAAGGAGATCTCAAGGAGAAGTCTGTGTTTGATCAGCTCGAAAACTTGCTGATTTTCTCTTTTAACTAATAGACATCAAATCTCAGGCTCAGAGCCTTCATCAAGGAATGGTCTACAAGGAGACTTGAACAGGATTGGCTTGTTTTCAATCTTTAGTAATGGAAAGCCTATGAGTTATTTACAGCCACGTGATAAAATATACCAAAAACGAGTGGCTGAGAGCAACCACAAACATGGCCACACTCAGCTTCTCTGGGTCAGGAATTCAGGAGTCTTAGCGGATGTTTCTGGTCCAGAGTCTCAGGAGGTTGTAGTCACAGTGTCAGCCAGGGCCGCTCTCCTCTGGAAGTCTGACTAGGGACAGGGGTCTGCTTCCACAGTGGCTCAATCACCTGGCTATTGGCAAGAGGTCTTGGTTCCTTGCCATATGGAACTCCTCACAGGTGGCTGAATGGCCTCTGCTGGCCTCTCAGAGTGAGTGAGCCAGGAGTGAGCAAGGTGGGGTCAGAAGATGTCATAGGACCTAATCTTAGAACTCATGATCCATCTTTCCTTCAGTGTCCTTTTTGTTCTGTAGGTCAGACCTCGGATGTTCTGTGTGGGAAGGAACAGCACAGGGGTTTGAATATAAAGAGAATTCAATACTGGCTTTATCTATGGCCATGTGATAAATCTATTTTTAAATAAATACATTAAGTATTAAGTCTGGTTTAAATAAAAAGTCTAAATTCTAACACAGGTGGTCCCTGGTATCACAAAAACTGTTCGGGTGACATGCATATGACTACTAATTAGGAAATACTTCATGACTCTTTGTGTCTCCCTGAGCCCAGTGGTACAAAGAAACAGACTATTTTGGTCCCAAGCCTCAGTCATAGTGACTGCTCAAGACAACACTCAGTCTGTGGGGAGAGGGCATACAGCGCCCACTTCCTTTCAGAGAAGTCGCGTACTAACAGCAGTGACCCCTTTGTCCTTTCTCTGAGGTATCCTCTTGTCTCTGTCATGCTTTCTGCTGCTATCTCTTGCACCGTGGTGGGACTTGGGGTTATGACCTTGTGATGACCTCAGTTCTTCATGTCTCTTTTTGCTTACTGCCTCCCTGCTTCAGTGAGTCATCTGTCCAAAGGAAGATATGAATACCATGATATGAAGTTTGTTAAGGTACAAACTCTATAAAGGGTCATAAGAGATTGGACACTTATTCTAGTTTGTTACATAACTTCAACTGGTGGATTTGATTGTCTAAACATCCTTGATGTTCATTTTGTTGAAACTAGCTTTTTTTTTGTGCTCCAGAAATTCCTTCACTGGAGGCCTTGACATTAGAATACCTTTCTAGAAGTTATGTACCCAAGATCAGCTGAGTAGTCCTACAGGTAGGCTTTCAACTTCAGGTTTCTGGTGCAACCCAATAGCTCATATCAATATTTATTTTTAACAGCTTGGTTTTCTTTGTGTTTATGCTAATTTCTTTCCACACTTTACCAAAGCTTCTCAGTGAAATTTTCTACCAAAATCAACTATATCAGGAATTCATTTGTTTCAATTTCTCTCTCTCTCTCATTAATCCTCACCCAAGGGCATTTGTTCATTGGGTGTTTTAGAGAGGGAGGGAAAAAGGGAGAGTAGGAAGAAGGGAAAGGAATGGGAAAGAGGGAGAGAGAGAGAAATATCTATGTGAGAGAGACACACATTACCCTGACTGGGGCGAGCGATAGAACTTGCAACTCAGGTATGTTCCCTTGACCAGGAATTGAACCTACAACCTTTCGGTTTTCTGGCTGACATTCTAATCACTGAGCAACACTAGCCAGAGTGTTTTTTTTTTAAAATTAGATACATTTCTTAATTCTTTTTTTCTATTTTCATTATATATTCCTTATCCTAAACTTCTCTTTGTTGTAATTATTGGTATTACCTTTGTCTTTCTTCTGGGTTGAATTTGCTGTTCCTGGGATCTCATGTTTTAGCTTCTTTGTTTGATAAAGTATATTCTCCAGTAATTGTTCAAGTTACGGTGACACCATCAGGATGGTCATGCCAGCCTTCAATGTGCCTGTCTCTTAAGTCTGCCTGATTTTGGACTGGTTATCATCTGGATGTGGTCTCCAGAGTCACACAGAATCTCCTTTCACACCATCCTGGATCGGGCCTTCACCTCTGTGTGACATTCTCTGCTTCTGTACCCAGAATCATGTCCATCTAGACTCTTGTTTTGGTGAAGGAAATTCTCTTAAGAAGAAATTCCATGGGCGGTGAAGTTTTTAGAATAGTTCAAGTCTAAAAGTTTTTATATTATACTCGTTTTTGACTGTTAGTTTGCTACATTCGGAATTCTAAGTTTGAACTCATATTCCTTCAGAATTTTGAGGACATTGCCCCATTGTCCTCTATCTTTCAGTGTTGCTGTTGAGAAGTTCAAACCTGTTCCCAACCTTCACTCTCTCAATGTGACTTACCTCTTTCTCTCCGGGAGCTTGTGGGGTTTGTCATTCATGTCCTGAGATTTCATGAAAGTCCAATTTCTTCAAACTTACGCTTTCCTTTAGGAAAGTCACATTTTCACTTCTGTTCTGTAAGAATTCATTGATCTTATTGCTGAAGATGTGATTCTCTACTCTTGGCTCTGCTCTCTCTTTCGGAAACTCCAGTTGTTGAGGGGATGGATTCCATGGATCATCCTGCTCATTCTCTTATATTCCCTTTCTGGTTTTCCACTTTTGTGTCTGTCTCTTTTCTGGGAGAGATGTACAAATTTATCTTCCAACCTTTAGTTTATTATTTATGACAGTATTTTTTTTATTCCTAAGATCCCTCTTTTGTTCCTTGAATGTTTTTTTATTACATATAAAATTCTGTTTCCTTCTTTTTTCGTGCCATTTGTTTCCTACATGTTGTTTCTAGCTGTTGGTTTAGTCTGTGTCTTTAATGGTTGTCTGAATCTGTTCTATGTTAAGAATGAGGGACTAAGAAAGCTAATTTGTAGCTCTGAGCATGTGGGAGGCCTCTTGAAAAATGATACTTGAGGGAAAAGAGAAGGATGTGAAATACAGTGTGGTCATTCCTGTGATTAGGACAACACTGGATGTTACGAGGAGAACTTGGCATGAGTGGGTGTTTGACCTTGATGGAGGTCAAGTGAAGGTTGGCTTCCTGTCTGAGAGCAGGTCTTACCTGTCAAGTAGCATTGTCAGCTTCGGGAACAGCATTCATTCATTCATTCAATATTCAGGCATTGCCATAGGGTGCAGAAATGAATGAAACACAGGTTCCTCTTTCTTGCCTTCAAGAGGGGAAGACAGACAGGTTATCAAGCAATTAACATGTAGTGTGAAGCAGTTGTGAGGAATCCCTGTGTTACACACTTTGAATGAGAAGTTTAAATACAAACCTCCCTCAAAAGACATTATCAGGGAGGTAAGTGGCATTTCAGATACCTTGTGGGTGAAGTCAGATTTTATGGACTAGCCTGGGAAAGACCTCCACTATTTACATTACTGTAACTTTCAAAGAAATGCATTAATTTTTAATGGCCACCTATGTACTAAATGCTCTGTCGGCATTTTGCACTACAAGAAACGACTTTTGAAGCAAAGCGCTTTTAAAGCTTTGGCACCGCCTATAATTTTACGAATGGCAAAATGTGGAGTTAAATTAGTACCAGATTTTCTCTTGTTGGAGATGGTCTCTCTCTCGCAAGGCTTTGATCCTTCAGGCATGGATGCTGAGTTCAATATGTTTTTAGCACTTGGCTGTGGTGCGTACATGGACACAGCATTTGTATGTGTGTCTCTTTTTTACATGTAAAATGGGTGGAATGGCTCTTTCTTCCTCATCTGGAACAGCGATGTCCTTGCCCCACCTGGAATATGAGCAGAAACACCTTAGTTACGCTCACGCCAGTGGAACCCAAAAGGGCAGCAAATGGTCCCAGGGGAAATAAATGGAGTAAGAGTTGAGAAATGGTTTTTCATTCTAGTTTTGTCAGCAATTAGGTGAGCGCCCTTTCGCTTTCTCTGCCGGTGGTTTTTCTCATTTGTAAAGGGGTCAATAGTACTTGACCTGTTCATTTCCCCCCGCGCGCAGTAAGGATCAAAGCAGGCAGTACGTGAAAAGTCAAAAGGTTGACGCAAATTTAAACATTTTTCTGGCGATGACCACAGTGGGGGGTGGTGGTGGTGGTGAAGAAGCTGAGGAACTGCTCACCCCACGTTAGGAGAGCAGTGCCGAGGTGGAAGCAGGCTGCCCGCACAGCCCAGGGCCATCGATGGAGAAGGCTGTTGAGCTTTGTCCTCACCCTCGCAGTTTCTGGCTTGTTTGGGCACAGGCCCCTCAGTGGCCGCCCTGCCCTCGGCTGCCTTGGGGAGACCTAGGTGGCCTGTTTGACAGGGCGTTCTCCTTGCCCTGGTAGAACCCAGAGGTTCTCAGATCCACTGGGCAGCCTCCCCTGGGAAATGGTTGAAAATGCAGATGCTCGCACCCCTTCCCACTTACTGAATCTGAAACTCTAGGGAGGGGATCTGCGTTTTAATGGGAGTCCCAGGGAATCCCTACCTCGCTAAAGTGTCTGACCACCACCCGGAGGCGTGCTTTGGGATTGAGTCTGACTTAGAGTCTTACTGAAGTTCAGGATCCGCTGCAGAGTCTCTGAGGCTTAGGAAAGACTCCGCTTCCCTAAATCACTGCCAGGTGACACTGACACATCTGAGTCCCCCCACAGCGAATGGCCAAACGGGGGTGGGAGGGATGGAGGTGAGGAGGGGGGCGGTGTGTGGCACTGGGCAGAGATGGGGCTCTTGGTGGGACACACAGCTGTGGCTCTTCCCCTTTCACTTCTCTTCCCCCAGGTCCATAACGGGGGTCAGGTCTCCCCTTAGATTCTTCCCAACTCCAATACTGTAGCTCTAATTTTAGAGTTATTCTCAGGATGTGTGGCACCAGGATTCCCAGAGGAACAGAACATGGGCGGGGCTGCTGGGCACACAGGGACTGATCCAAGGCTGGTCTGAGGCCAGCAGGGCACCTCCCAGCAGAGGGCACGGCCTGGCGGGAACCCACCCCACAGCATCTGCCTAGCCAGCCTCCGCCTCCCAGTTTTGGTTTGGGAATGACGGGTTGGCAGGACTCTTTGTGCCCTAAGCCTGAGATTCCCTTCGTGGCGGGATGAGGCTTCTCAGAGGCACCGAGATTGTGAGGAACCTGCCCCTGGTCACGGAAATGGTCTGCCTTTCAGATGAAAAGTCCCTTCCCCACCCCCTCCCCCCGCCGCTTCACACACACACAGCTCCTGGCACCTGGCACCTCTGGCTTCCTCTCCCCCACTGCGCGGCCCACTTCATTTCCAGGGCCTGTCCACGCCCCGTGGTGACATCCAGCTCACAGGTGTGCATGCTCGCGGGGCCGCAGTTATAAACCCTCCCAGCCCGCGAAGCGAAACTGCATGTTTGGTTTGAATTCTTCTTTCCCGGGGAGCACTGGCTCCTGTGAGGTCTTCCACTTCCTGGGCAGCAGCTTCCAGCCACAGATGCTGTGCTCAGCCCACAGCTGCCCTGGACCACGGGGACCACACTCAGCACAGAGCTGAGGCCTCCCTCCCCCTTAGTGTCAATATTTGTTTAGGGGAACAGATGGAGGGGAGGCACAGTGTGGGCCAGAGAAACAGAAGTGATAGTGGCCACGTGCCAGGTGTTGGTTCTGCCTGGTCTGAGGCCAGATGTGGCCATGGGTCCGAGAAGGTGGAGGTGGACACACAGCAGAGCCAGGAGGAAGGTCTGTGCCGCCTGGTGTGGTTGTGCGCTTCCTTTATGATCTTTGTTACATGATCTGCATTTCCTGAAGGAAAGTGAGAAAAAGTAACTCATAACCCCTCCTTTCGCACGTAACTATGATTAACATTTAGTATGTTTCGGGAATCTTTTTTTCTTTTCATGAACATAATAAGAATATAAGATGGGTGGACGGGATGTATACATATTCATTTATTTATATTTTTAGTTTAAACAGAACCACAATGCACTCACTTTTCTATAGTTTCCATTAAAAATTATTCTTGTATCATCTTCGCAAGTCAGTATACAAGCTTCAAATGTCCATTGTTTTTTTAAAAATATATTTTATTGATTTTTTTTTTACAGAGAGCAAGGGAGAGGGATAGAGAGTTAGAAACATCGATGAGAGAGAAACATCCATCAGCTGCCTCCTGCACACCCTGTACGGGGATGTGCCCGCAACCAAGGTACATGCCCTTGACTGGAATCGAACCTGGGACCCTTGAGTCTGCAGGCTGATGCTCTATCCACTGAGCCAAACTGGTCAGGGCAAACGCCCATTCTTAATGGCTGCACAACATCTGGCTTAGGCACACACCATGGTTTTAGAATCAGTCTCCGCTTTTTAGTAATCACACTGTTTGCCTCTTTCTACCCATGGTGACTGTGCTTGAGGAGCATCCACAATATCTTCCTTGGCATCCATTTCTCAGTGCGAGATTGGCATAAAGAGCATTCCTGTATTCCAGGCACTTGGAACACCTCACCAAAATGAGTCCAGAACAGCTGTAATCATTTACACTTTCCTGGGCAGTGGTTAGCCATGGCTACTTACTAGTATACTTGCCAACTAGGGAGCCTTATCCTTCTTTTAAAGTTAAAAGAAGAACCTTGCCATTTTAACAAATGAAATTGGTATCATATTCTTTGAGCTCCCTTGGTTACAAGTAAGTGGAATCTTTGTTGGCCATTTGTGTTGTCCTTTCTGTGAATCTCCTGTTCACAGCTTTTGCTCATTTCTTTTTTGAGTCTGGAGGCTTCTTTTTTCCTGATCAACAGCTAAGGCTGCTGTCACTTGTGCCCACTCTGTGTGTTGCAGATATTCTATTCTTCTCAGTGTGATGGTGCCCGATTGCTAACATGATGGCTGGTGCTTTGCAGTGTAGAGATGCTCAGGTGTCCGCAGGCTAATGTCAGTCTGCTGGGAGGCCCCTGTCTTCCCGGCGTTCTCTTCTGAGGTGTTCCGGGCACAGAAGCTGGGGGCTCTCATATCCAGAGTCTCATGCGGTGCTGTCGAAATTCAGAATTAGAGCAAGATAGTTATCACATCTGCTTCGCTCAGAACAGAGGCCGTGCATGTTTCTCTGGGAGCGGCTGCAGATGTGTGGGTATTAGCAGGTGTGTAGGCATGTGTGTTTGTTTTTAGCTGGAATTGCTGGTGGAGCTACCTTTATGATGGAAAAATTATCTTGGGATTTCACATGTCCTCTCAATCTTGCATTTCCTTTCTCCTGTGATCTCTGCTCTATCACCACACTTTACAGATGCTTTATGAGATATTCTTTTCTTGTGACTCTTACCTCTTTGCTCTTCCCATGGTGCACCCTTCACAGAGGCCCCTGTCATATCATACTTAGGTTATTGTAGAAATGCTTTCATTTGCCCCCTTTGCTTCAGTCTCATCTCCTGACATCCCTCTGAGTGGGGCTCCTTCCTCATCTCCTTGCCGCGGTGACACACCTTCAGTGGCTTCTCACTTCACATGTACGACTACTGCTCAGCCGGGTCCACTGTCAGGCTCCAGCCGCCTCCCCAGGCTCAACCTCAGGAGGCTCCCAGGAGCCATCCTCCTGGCCCCAGGGGACGGTTTGTGGTCCACAGAGCCACCTGCTGCCAAGATTCTGCTCAGGCCATTTTCCCTGATGAAACAGCATTTCTAAGGTTCAAGTTCACAAAGGTGTTTCCCCTGCCGTTTGCTTAGCGTTGGCAGAAACAAGACATTCTCATGGGCCTCCAGCCTTCAGGTGTTTCTCCTTCTGAGGAACCTCAGAGCAATTGCTCCCTTCACAGGAGCTCAAACTTTCCAGCCTTGTCTGCTGTTTCCTGCTCACCTGCTGGTCCAGTGACACAGGCCTCGGGGGCAGGGGAGCAGCCTCGTCTTCGCATCAGCAGTTCCCTTCAGGGTAAGTGCTGGGTGGGACAGCCCATGGCCATTGCCCTTCCTAGGTTCTAACTTGTTGGTTCTTAAACACAGAACTATCATCCGACCCAGCAATTCCACCTCCAGGTATATGTTTAAAAGAGTTGAAAACGGGGAAAGAGTTGAAAACGGATGTTCAGACGACTACTTGTACACAGATGTTCATAGCCTCTTTGTTCCCAGTGACCAAAAGGTGGGAACAACCCAGGTACCTGCCAGCAGGTGATGGGATGGACCATTAATGTCAGATAGAAGGCGCGAAGCACTGATCGGCTGCAATGAGGACAAACCTTCCACTGAACGGAGGACAACAAGCACAAGGCGACGTGTGGAAGGGCTCCATGTTCGGAAATGCCAGCGATCTCGTGGAGACAGAGCACCTGCTGGCCACCAGGGCAGGGGCGGGAGGATGGGAGTGAGGCTTGATGGGTGTGGGATTACCTTTCTGAGAAATACACATGTTTCAGGACTAGGTAGAGGTGGTGGTTGCCCAACCTTCGGAACGCCCCACACGCCACTGGATCGCTCCCTTTACAAGGTTAATTTTATGTTGTGTGAATTTCACCTCCATGAAAGCAGGATCGGGAGAAAGCTTGCCTGTTGCCACATAAATTATGACATGGGCCTAGCACCAGGGCTCGGGACCCATCCTGTGTTTCTGTGCCCACCGGGGTCTTTGCAATGTCTTATGCGAAAGTGAGGTGTTGGGGAGAAGGATCACGCACTTATCACTTCTTGACCGTTTTTGAAATATTGGATTAAGTGTATCAGCGTGCCTCATCCTCCCAAATAGAATTTGCTGTAAAATCTGAAATTTGAAGTTAACTGCACACACACACACACACACACACACACACACACACACCCCAGTCTCCCAATTGCTCTTTCCCAGGTAAGAAGAACAATAAAGTGGGACTTTGTTCTCAGCTGTGAGGGGCGTGGGTTTCCCATCAACTGCGGGCCCCACCCACGGAGGACACCGGGCCTCAGGGCTTTGCGCTGGGCTTCATCCAAAGGGCTGCTGACGCCTGATTTTGTTGTGTCCTGTCTCCATCCCACCCCTCAGGCCCACTCCCTCTCCTCCCTCAGTGCAAGGCAGAATTTTAAAGATTTTAAGCTGGAAATGGTTCCTCAGGCGACAAGGAGGGGGAATTCCTCAGAAACAGGACACCGAGATGGTGCTTTCTGCCCTGCACACACGTGGACGCACAGCCACGGAGCCTGGCTGCAGAACGTGCCAGGAAGCGCCTCAGGGAAGCCCGCTTCCTTCCTCCTGTCTGCGGCTGCCCTGGCTGGCTCCTGGCTTTGGTTGAGTCCGTTTTAAAAGGCCGCAGCTAACGTTGCTGCAAATAAGTGAGTATAGAACGTCTGTGGAGGCAGCAGAGAGAGGAAGAGGAAATTTATGTTGTCCCACCCTTTAAAATGTGTTTCTACTGCTTTTCTTTTGGTTTTCCTGGAGACCGTTCTTGAGCACCTGCAGTGTGCAGCCCTGTGATGGGTGCTGGTCCTTCATGTATTACCCCTGGACCACAGGGCCTATGCTCAGGGGCTCAGTTTTCCAAATCCCCACATGACGCAACCCCTGGTAGGCGCTAACAAATGGGAACCTCGTGGGTTAAAGTGACTTCAGTTTTCTCTCGTAATAAAGAGCATCGACCCCCCAGTTTCCCCTTTCAATGCGCACATGTTTCCTTGCTACGGGGTTCTTAAGGCTGAGGCAGCTGGAGGTCTGGGAGAGACCTGGTTGTGGAAGAACTGTTGAGCCGGTCCAGAACCCCAGAAGGAGCCCCCATGGGTGGAGAGGCTCCAGGTGGGACGCACACCTTGTAGCATCCATCGGCGCTGCGAGGCCTGGGCCTCCCCGGGCTCGCCATGTGCCAGCCTGCGGGCTCCGAGGTGAGGAGGCTCCTCTGACATCGGCTGTGGAACCAGCTGGGAGGGGAGGGAGCCTCCTGAGCCTGGAGCCCAGGCCTGCTGAGCAGATGCGGCTCTGAAAACCTTCCAAGGCTGCAGCCTGCTCGTTTGCTCAGCATGTTGCTGCCATGTTCACTTACAGACCTCAAAGCATCCCGAGTTCAGGAAAACAGACCTGCCCGGAAATGCCTCCCGAAAGGCCCCAGGAGACGCTGTGTGGAGAGACCCAGGCAGCTGGGCCGGCTGAGCCCTGCCCTGCATTCAGGGGCTGTCAGACTGGCTTCCAGGTGTCCTCAGGGGGCACCGTGGCCTCAGAGATCAACCTGAACTGCTGAGCTCTTCACCCTGCCCTCCAGGTGTAGCTCCATCGAGAACGATCTGGCCTTGCTCTCCTCGGGGGAACTTGTTGCTGCTCTGCATCCTGATTTGGCTGGGATACATGAGGTGCCCTGTTGTCCCCGGGGAACCATGATTCACATCTTTCACTCTCCAGGGTGTCCTGGTTTGGACAATGGATGTTATGAGCAGCTTAGTTGATGATGACCTAGAATAGGGCCTAAGGCCACATCTGCTCTGCGGGAGCTTCCCTGGTCAACTCAGTGTCTCAGGCAGCGTGAACATTAGTGGCAGGACATACACCTGTCTTTCCCACAGTCCTCCCATTCCCCAATGCCCATGCTGCCTCCGGTGTCTTCTGAAGGTTAACTCTTGGCCTGCAGGAATATGCTGTGCTGCTGTTGCCTGAGTCTGATTGGCATCGTTGTCAGTGGGGTCGGTTGACTGGAAGCATGACAAGTGAGTGGCACAGAAACTGCAGGAATGACTGTTGCAGAGCACGACCCTGTTATATGGTTTAAAGGCCTGTGGCTAACAATCTTACTTCCTAACTAGAGGCCCAGTGCATGAAATTCCTGCACAGGTAGGGTCCCTGGGCCTGGCCAGTGATCAGGACCTATTGGGGCTTTCCTTTCCCCAGCTGCCAGCTGCTGGCCAGGGTCTTCCTTTGTTCCCTGCCACACCCTGGTGGTCAGCACAAGACATAGCGAGTGGTCAAACGCTCGGTCTGTGGAACTCCTGAAGGGACAATTTACATACTAACCTTTTATTATATAGGATTATATAGGATGATCTTTCTGTATATATTTTAGGATCCCCCACATTTGGATATTCTTGTTCAGTGATGCGTTAAGCACCCTCCTGAATCTTTGGTGGGTCAGGAATACTTTCAGTTGCAAGTAAGGAACACCTGCAAGTGCAGTGGCTTCATCAGAGGAGACACTGAATCATCGCCTATAAAACCAGCACATCAGTGATGGCAGCACAGGGTCAGACTCTTCCTGCTCTCCCTCATGGTCACAGGATGGCTGCAGCAGCACCAGTCACTGGCCCTTACACTAGTATCCCAAGCAGGCAGGAAGGGGCAAGAACTGAGAGTTTTCTTTCTTTTTTTTTTAATATATATAACTCATTGTCTTCTTAATGTAGGTGGAGCACACATGCCAGGGTTCCCAGGCCCTACTCTTGCTGAGAAAGGGGAGCAGGGAAAGGTCAGGGATAAGGTGATTGTCTTGTCTGAGACCTGGCTGAGGAGATGCCTCCTGAGAGCAGAGCTCTCTCCCCACAGCCCAAACAAGCCAGCTGTGTAACCACAGGGGAGGAGGCAGAGATAGTAGCATGCTGGGCTGTGAACAATGTCTGCCACATTTGTTATGAGATATTTTTCTTGCCTCACCTTCCCTAATGTCCTATCACTAAAATCATTGTGCACAAATCCATTGCCATTTTGATGAGCACCCCCAAAAAACCATCATGATCATTTTTATTAAAATCTCCTACCTTATGAACACATTTGCCATGGCCTTTACACAATACTAGAGGCCCAGTGCTCACTTCCACTTGCCTCAGATGGCCACCCCACCCATCGCTACTCATAGCTCTCCACTACTATAGCTCACACCCTGCCCCACCCACCATGAGAGCAACTGCTTATTTGGTCATGGCGGCATCATGGTGTTAAGGTATTAATATAGATAGGTGATAAAGGAGATCCCCTTTCTCTCAGTGCATTCATCTGGACCTTATGGAATAGATAAGGCTTACCCTGGCTGACAAAGGTTAGAGCATGCTAGTCAGATCTGATGAGGATGGACGCAAGGACCCACACTGAAGGGCAGGTCCTAAGGGTGAGCAGGATTTGGGGGATCTGGACTGAGAGTCAATGTGTGTGCCTGATAGGTCCCTTTTAGTTGCAAAGACTAGAAAACACAAACCAAAGCAAATTGAGGGAAAAAAGGGGGAAGTGTGTACTAGTATGTCTATGTGTGTTACAAGACAGCCTTTTAAGAAATGCAATAAAACATATACTTTCCCTCCGCTTCCTCTGTGAAGGCTCCATTCTGAGGTGTCTTGTTGGATCCCCAGAAGTTTCGGGCTTGCATTTTCACCACCTCCAGTCCAAGGGAAATGAGATTCTTCCCCCCGCCCCCCGCCCTCCCATGTCTCACAGACGTAGAATAGAGACTCTTCAGCCCTAACTGGTTTGACTCAAACCAAATCACTATGGCCAAATGGTATGAACTGTGCTGAAGAGCTTTGTCTAGGTCTGGGGTTGGCAAACTCAGCCACCTTTGCAGGTAAAGATTTTGGGGACACCTCTGTGCTTCTGTGTATAGCTATTGTCTGTGGCTGCTTGTGCCACAATGGCAGACTGAAGTAGTTGCTTGCGAAGCCTAAACTATTTCCTATCAGGCTCTTCACAGAAAAAAAGCTTGCCAGTTGGCTTTTATCTAAGTCATATGCACTACCATTGGGGAATGTGTTTGGAGTCAATCCCATCAAGAGCACATGGGCTGAGAATGGGAAATGTTCTCCCAAAGGCCCCCCCAAGGCCACAGGAAGGGTGAGGATGCACAGCACTTGTCTGACAGATGTTACTGTGGTATGTGTGAGGCTGATGGCTCAGGGGTAGGACTCCTGTGCATGTGTTTGGCTGGGTTTGTTGGGCTTCCTTATTTCTGAAGGAGCTGGCCAAGTTCAAGCTTTATTGGGAAGCTTTGCTTCCTAGAGCATGAGAGAGATTGCTGCACTACTGGATTGCTAACTGGCTGTCATTTGCATTTTGGTCACTGATTTTGGAGAACTGTATTTGTGACCTAAAGTGGTTCTAAACACAGATCATCCTGGAGGTGGCATGAATGATTGGTCAAGAAGTAAACATGGCTGGATGACATGCAGGCAATTGTCTCATTATCTGTGTTCCTAACTAATGTCAAATTAATCAGTGTTTACCTACATGACATGCCTTAGTGGCCTGGCATGGGGCAATAGAAGGCCTGGTCCTCTTCAATATTTTAAGTATTTGGGGTGAAAAAATATTCTTATTAAACCTGATGAACATAGAAAATATACTTGATGGTGCATGAAATTTTATAAATTTTCTGATTGGTGGAAATAATAGATTGAAAATAATAAGAGGAAATTCATCAAGAATAAATATCAAGTTTCCTGTTTAGGTAAAAAAATAACAAACACAAATATGAACATTTGTGCAATATATGCAGGATGGAAGATACTTGGTTAAATGCGATCCATTTAAAAAGCACTAGTACTCTCTGGTTGACCAGAAATGCAACATGAGTTAGCAGCATGAAAATTAAAAAATAATGGCGAGGGAAAGGTGGTCTTTCAGAATATGGTGCTGGGTCAATTGGGTAACCATATGGAAAAGAAAACTATCTTGACCCCTAACTCACACCATACACAGAATCAGTTCCAGATGCACTATGGACTTAAACGTGAAAGGCAAAACAATAAAGCTTTTAGGAAAAAATGACTCAGAGAACACCTTCATAACCTTCGTGGAGGAACAGATTTTTTTTTTTTTTACTAGAATATAAAAGAAGGAACCATAAAAATGATGAAAAGGCAGCCGATAGGATGAGCACTTTCTCTTGATCATCCAACAAAAGCTTCTTAGCCAGAAAAATATAGAAGTTCTACAAATAATTACAAAAAGGCCAGAAAAGCCAATAGAAAAATGGGCAAAAGGCGACCAGTCAGTTCAGAAAAGGTAACACCCAAAATGGCTACCAATTATGTGGAAAGGTGTTCAACTTCATTAGTCGAAGGGAAATGCAAATTAAAAGCATTATGTGTTCCTATGATTACATCACTCCCACCAGTATTGCTAAAATTAAAGAGGCTGATAATACCAAGTGCTAGTGAGACTGTGGAGCAACACTACTGGTTGGAGGGAAACCTGATACAACTGCTTTGTGAAATGTTCCACAGTATCCATCAAACCTACGCATGCTCTGTGACTCAGCAAGTCTATTTATAGGAATACTAGAGGCTCAGTGCACAAAAATTTGTGCACTCAGGGTGGGGGGTGGTGGTGACTCTCAGCCTGGCCTGTGCCCTCTCACAGCCTGGGACCCCTCGGGGGATGTCCACCTGCCGGCTTATGCCCACTCCCTGGGGGATCAGGCTTAAGCTGGCAGTCAGACATCTGCTGGTAGCCCAGGGGCTTTTGGGGGATGTCTACTTGCCAGCAGGGAGCAGGCCTAAGCTGCACTCAGACATCCTTAGCACTGCTGAGGAGGCAGGAGAGGCTCTGACCATCACTGGTACTGGAAGCCATCAGCCTGGCTTGTGGCTGAGCAGAGCTCCCCCTGTGGGAGTGCACTGACTACCAGGAGGAAGCTCCTGCATTGAGCGTTTGCACCCTGGTGATCAGTGTGTGTCATAGTGACCAGTCATTCCCAGTCGTTCTGCTGTTAGGGTCAATTTGCATATTACCCTTTTATTATATAAGATAATCAACAGGAATGCATATGAAGGTTCACCAAAAGGCATACTAGCATGTTTGCAGCAGAATTATTTGTAATAGTCAAAATATGGGAACCCCAATGTCCGCCTACAATCGAATGGAAGTAGAAATAGTGCAATATTCACACAACAGGACACCGTAGGGCAATGAGACTGAACCATCTAGAACTGTAAGCATGGCCTAACTGCCAGATACAAAAGCATGCATGCCACGTGAGTCCATCGATAAAAACAGATGAAACAATGTAGGTGAGAGAAGTCATGAAGCGGAGGCTTCTGCGGACTGGGATTCAGGTGGTTTCTGCTTCTTGATCTGGTGATTATTACATAGACATGTTCAGTTTGTGAAAATCAATTGCAATACTTCCATAAGAAGTTAGGATTCTTGTGTAAATGGACCAATGAATAAAAACAACAATAAATTCAACTCTATTTATGGGCTAGGGGTGCTAGGCTTTCTCATCGAAGCATTTCAACAACCAAAAGCTGGGCACACTGACTTAAACAAACTCCTAAGCCCACCTAAACTCAGTAGCACCCAAACCCAAATGACCCATCTCTAGGCCTTGTCACGTCTCATTTATTTCCACAGAGCAGAAAGGATGTACTGGTGGCCAACGGACTGATCCCCTGGAAGAGTTGCCTCACTCAGTGCTTTATTTCTTAAAAAATTAGCAACTATGTGATTTCACATAAAAATTGGATTTTCATGTCCTCTTGAAAAGTTGGAAGACCTGGCCATGCTAGCCTCCTCCTCACCTGATCGCAAAGGCCTGAGTGGTCGTCACTTGCTTCCTCCCATGTGCTTTTGGACGCCCCACAATCCCCACCGCTCCCTCCTGCTTCTTCTCCATCGCCTCCCTCATGTCAGCTCCTTGCCTGATCCTGCAGACTCCCCACCTGGTGAGACCCTCCCAAGTAGCCAGCAGAATTGCTTTTTCCTCTTGGCTTTTGCAAACTGAATTCCTGATGATGTTGTGATGGTTTTTCTCCAAGTCTTCTGGTGTCATGAAGTTCATGACTGCTTTTCACACCTGTGGTACTGTTCTGTTCTCAGCATAACAATTTCCCTTTACATGAGCTGATTCTCCACTTGTGTCAATTTGATATTCATAAAATACATGATCACTAGTACACACAGGAATAAAGTACAAATTGTATTGGCAAGGGCTGTCTATTTCATGGACTATGTTTGAATAGGTTGATGCTTAAGACAATTATGAAATCTTTTCCCACTATTGATTAATTCATTAATTTAACAAATATATTTGTTGAATCGGGCAAGGTTCCAGGCAAAGGATGTGGCAGTGAGCATATCCTGGATGTGGTGGCTGAGAAGGCACTGTTTTTGGTGAAATGATAGGAAGCTAGAGAGGAGGGACACTGAGGAAGGACAGTCCAGGGAGGGCAGACAGAAATGCAGATTTAACACCCACCCACACTCACATCCTTACTCACATAGGCACGCGTGGTGAAAAGTTGCTATGAAGAGGATAAGGAACAGAATGTCATGCCGTGTGAAGGGGAGGGAGGCTGGAGCTGATAAAGTGCTAACAGGTGAATAAGGCCAGTCATTTGGATGTCTGAGGAGGGAAGGTAGAGGCAGACGCAGAGGCCCTGAGGCGGCACTCTGGAGAAATAGTAAGAAGGTCCAGGTGGCTGAGGCAGGAGCAATAAGGGAAATAGTAGTAGGGGAAGATGTCCCAGAGAAATGGGTGGGGAAGAGGCAGGATGAAGCTGTGAGCAGACCTCTCCCCCCAGGCAGAGCCTTTGGGATTTGTTAGGTGTGTAGGGATATAGTGGCGGGATTTGAATGAGGAAACGATGTGCCGTTTTCATTTCTCATATTATGCTGTTTCCTCTTTTCCTCCTCCCGTCTGTGCCTTATGCCTGCCAGGAATTGTTCTGTCCCACTAGGGGCCCTGAAGGCCTAAAAGGTTGCTGACATCTACTTTTATATTTGAAAATGGCTACCCAGATGTCCATTCATCTGAATGCTGAAGCGAAATAAGCAGCTGAAAGCAGATAATTTGTACAACAACAACAACAACAATGATAATTAGCACATTTTATTATCAACAAATGTTATTATTATTAGTGGGCATTTTGCTTAAACAAAATAGCACTGATTTTGTCATTTGTACTATCCTATGTTCTTTTAAAAGATGTGGAGGTGTCCTGGCCAGTGTGGTTCAGTTGGTGGGTGTTGTCTCGTGCACTGAAAGGTTCCTGGTTCAATTCCAGGTCAGGGCAGGTGCCTGGGTTATAGACTCCATCCCCAGTAGAAGGCATGCAGGAGCAGCCAATCAATGTCTTGCTCTCACATGGATGTCTCTCTCCCTCCCTTCCTCGCTCTCTGAAATCAATAAAAATCTTAAAAAAAAATACATGGCAACTTAGAAGGCCCTGTTTTCTGGTGAGATGGTAGGAAGCTGGAGGGGTGGGTCCTGTGAATAGACGTTCCAGACCTGGATCCCCTTGCCTCCTACCTTAGTGGACATTCCTCAGGAGCCTTAAGTTCTGTTGTTGTCTGTTCTGGTTTATAGTGCTGTGAGTTTCTTGCTTTGCTCCTACTTTAAAAGACATTTTAATGGGAAACTGGAAACAATTTTAAATGGAAGGCAAGGCTTACTTCTGAAGACATTTGTCGTGGAGTGTGAACTGAAACCCTGTTCACACCCCGAGTGCAGTGGGGAAGACCCTAGGGAGTGAGGCTGTGGGGGAAACCAGTGAATCCACTGGGAGGAAAGGCCGCTTTGGAGTAAGGCCCTATGCACTGAGGTTAATTTGAACAGAAGGGGATATCTGTGGTCTGGTTAAGGAAGTGAAACTGTAAGTAGTGTAACAAGAACTCAGAATGATACCCTGCATGTTTTGACTGAGGATGCTGACCAGGGCTACTGACCGAGGATGCTGACCAGGGCTGCTGACCGAGGATCCTGACCAGGGCTGCTGACAGAATGCTGACCGGGGCTGCTGACCGAGGATCCTGACCAGGGCTGCTGACCGAGGATCCTGACCAGGGCTGCTGACAGAATGCTGATTGGGGCTGCTGATCGAGGATGCCGACTGGGGCTGCTGACCGAGGATGCCGACCGGGGCTGTGGGAAACCACCGCAGCACCAGGCAGTGCACGGAGCTGAGATGCTAAGCTGAGTGGAGGACCCGCCCTGAGTGGAGACACCCCTGTGAGGCCGAGGGAACAGAGTTTGCAGATAATGAACCCTCTGGATTCTGTCAAATCTCGGGAGGGTGACCTGAGCAAGGCACCCAAGTGTCAGAGTTTGAGGGGTCCTGACTGACCGCGGATGACTTTAAACAGAAAGCCATTTCCCAGTAATAGAGGGAGAGTAAGTGCAAACATGGTGATTAGATAACAGTCCTGCCTCTGGTACCGTGGGAATTCCCTCCTCATTTGTTTTCATCTCTTCCACAAATGTTTATGGAGTGTCTACGATTTGACAGGCTCTAGGCTGCTCCATGTAAACAAGTAATTAAAATAATTGCAGACAAATGTGATAATAGAGGTCCGAACAGAACACCGTGGGGACACGTACCACTTGGGTTTATCATTTATTTACACTTAGTTTCTTGTGAATGGCTACACAAAGGCTAATCTTTTCATCCATCAAGAAACCTCTCTTCCTCTGAAGGTTCTTTTTGTGCATCTGTTTCAAATAACACGCAAAGGTTTAGCCTGATTTGCTAAAAATCACTGAAGTGGCCACACCTGCTGGCAGCTGGGGCACGAAGCAGAGGAATGCGAGGGTATTTTTGGCCAGAAGTATCCAGTTTTATAAAGGTCTTATCTCCACCCTGTCACAGCAACAACACAAATGCAATTGCCCATCGTGTGTGGTGGTGAGACAGGCCGTGCAGCCAGCTCCTGGGCCAGCTCTCTGCTCTTCAGGGGAGTAGTGGCTCCTGAGATGTCCTCACACTGGCTTTCCCAAGGAACTCCTCAGTCCCTTTTGGCTTTTACTCATCCTATATAATAAAGAGGGAATATGCAAATTGACCATCCATCCGCCACAAAGATGGCGGCACCCGCAGCAGAGATGGGGTTTCCATAACACAAGATGGCTGTACCCACAGCAGAGGGGGCCAAGTTCCCATAACGAGCCTTAATGAGCAATCAGCAGGAACCAGAGGCTGCACCCGTGGGGACTGACAGGGGACCTCAGGCTGCACCAGGCTAGGGGACCTCAGGCTGTGCCCCCTGCCCAGCAGGGCTTGACAGGGGATCTAAGACTGCACCCACCTCCCAGCACTGGGCTGGGGGACCTGAAGCTGTGCCTTCCCCTGCCCGGTGGGGCTTGACAGGGGACCTCAAGGCATGCCCACCACCTGGTGGGGACTGACAGGGGATCTCAGGCTGCGTCCCCAACCTGGCAGGGCTTGACAGGGACCTCAAGGTGCGCCCCTGCCCTGGCACCAGGCTGGGGGACCTGAGGCTATGCCCCCTGCCTGGTGGACCTTGACAAAAGTGGGACTAACCAGGTCTAGATCTAGCCCAGTGGGGGGGGGAGGGTGGCTGGTTCTGGGTCTCGTGATTTTGAGGCACACATGGGTGGGCGGGGACTTGACTCTGGGTCCCATGTGCGCCCCAGACTCTGACAGGAGGAAGACTTTCATATACATTTCACCAATTTTCTTTCATCTCTGACACTTCTATTATAGAGAAATGGCAAATAGCAATATTAAAATATTTCCTCTAATTAACCAACCCCCTTTAAATGTGTACGAATTTTGTGCACTGGGCCACTAGTCTCATAAAAGTGGTCTGGTGCCCCCCCTCCCTTTTTTTTTCTTTTTTCTTTTTTTTTCTTTTTAATCCAACTCAAATCAGTAGTAATGCATTATCTGTAAAATGTAGCTCAGAAGTTAATATGTTATGATACTGATGCAAAATATTTCCAGACAAATATTCTGGGACAGAGGATAAGTGGCAGTATGCATTACACAGTGGCAATATGCATGACAAATAAGGCAGAAATACATTCCTTCCCTTACAGGTCCAAACAGTATTAGCAATCAAGCAAACTGCAAATCAGCATTCTATGGAGCTAATGTTGGGAGGCATGGCTCCCTCATTTTTCTGTTTCATCAACTCTTTTTTGCTATTCTTGCACATTTTCTCTTTGTTATAAACTTTAGAATTAGCTTGTTACATTCCATAACATTCTACAGTGATTAGATAAGAATTATTTGAGCCTTGGCCAAGTGGCTCAGTTGGCTGGAGTGTCATCCTGAACACCAAAAGGTTGCAGGTTTGATCCCTGGTCCAGGTGTGAAGAAGAGGCAACCAACTGATGGATGTTTCTCTCTCACATCTCGCTCTCCCTCCCTCTCTTTATTCCCCCTCCCTCCCTCCCTCCCTCCCTCCCTCCCTCCCTCTCTCCTACCAAAAAACTCAATGAAAACACATCCTTGGCTGCAGATTAAAAAACTTAAAAAAATAGAATTATTTGATTTTGTCTAATAATTTGGGCAGAACTTAAATCTTCATGATGTATTTATCCATTTATTTCACTCTTTTATGCACTTTGGTAACATTTTATAGTTTTATTCGTACAGGTCTTATGCATTACTTTTAGGCATCTTATGTTTTCTGTAGATGGAAACCAACATGTTTATTCCTAAAACATTTTGCAGCAAGTTAATGCTGATATAAAAGAATCATTGTCTGCTGATATTGTATCCATCTGCTTTGCTGAACCCACTACTGACCTGGTAGTTTGGGGCTGCTTCTCTTACACTTGCCAGGTTGGTAATATTACCACCTGAAGATGCCAAGCGGGAACACTGCCCCTTTCCTGGCACCAGGACTGCTGTTCCTTCTCTCAGTGCTTCCGGTGACCATGTGCTGGGTACAGTCTTGAGCGACAGTGGGAGCTGACATTTTCATTCCATTCTGATGCTCATGAGAACTTAATTTGCCATTTGTTGTAGGTTCCCCTTTATCAGGCTGGGAAGTTTTCTTCTATTACTAACTCCCTGAGGATGTTTTTTTCCTTTTTCTTTTGGTAATCGCTTCATTGGGATCTAATTCACACACCACACCATACAATACACCTATTTAAAATGAGCAATTCAGTGGCTATCAGTCTACTCACAAAGTTGTGCAAACATCACCACATTCAATTTCGGAACATTTTAATCATCCCAAAAGGAGACCCACTCCCTTTCCGTCACCCCCAACGTTGCTAGGAGGTGCTGGTGACTTGTCCTCAGGATATAGACAGATTTCCTGTGTCTCCTGGGGCTTCTATATTTTGAGGCTGTTGGCTTTTATTTCTGTTCCTGATACCCTTACCACTGCTGCCTCCTGATTGGCACTGAAGAGGAGGGGGAAGGAGAATCGGGCATTAGCTGGGAAAGCCCCACTCTGCTAGGCAGCCAGGGGCTCTGTCCTCATGGCCCCTCTGAAAAGCTTCTTCCTGGAAGGAAGCTCCATCCACAAAAATAGTGTGATCTGTGCTGTCCTCGCTGGGTTGTGGTTTGTTTATATAAGTTAGAGCTGCTTCTGTCTGCTCTCTCTTAAAAACTGCTACACATTTCTGGCCCACTGTTCACTGGCGACATCCTGTCTCCTCCAGCATGGTTAAAGCCATCCTCCTGCTCCTTTCGTCCTGCTGCTCCTGCTCCTGTTCCTTCTTCATCAGGGTAGCAGGGTTATACTGTGTGCTCCACGGCCATTTAACTGCTGCTTGGCCTGCTGCATGAGCGAGGTTTTAATAAAACCCTCCGGAAAATGGCCCCCTCAGCTGTCTTCTCAACCCTTGCAGGAGTGCGGTTCACACACCTCTTCCCCAACTCTGATACTGACATATGCTTGCTGAAAAGTATCATTGAAAACGATTTCTCATGATTGCAGGTTCTTAAATGTAAGGGTCTTCTTGGAAGGTACTCTAATATATACACTATTAATTATCAGCACACACAGAGTGGGCAGTTGTCAGCCACACATTGTACTGGGCTTCTGGGTA
The DNA here is from genome assembly GCA_004026665.1 of Murina feae. Taxonomy (NCBI): domain Eukaryota; kingdom Metazoa; phylum Chordata; class Mammalia; order Chiroptera; family Vespertilionidae; genus Murina; species Murina feae. The sequence continues at coordinate 5,152 of PVJC01005996.1, read as the reverse complement.
CAATTGGACTTGGAAAATCTTAGCAACGAGAGAAATATCCTCATAAATATTAAGGTACTGAGGCCAGAGGAGAAAAATCTCGCCTTCCAGCCAAGTGGCATTTCCTGCGTGGAGACATCAATCCACAGAATGTGCTGATGGGGCCATATGCTGTGGAGTTTCTTGATCTTAAATTTATTAAATGTTTTTCTTTCTTCTTTCACTTAGTGGAGTAATTAGAGTGTTAACTCCAAAGCACTTGCCAAATAAGTATTCCAGGGAGTTTAATGATTCCTTCCAACTAGTTTCCCCAGTAATTCTAAATACTCTTACACTATTGTATCTATAACCACCAGGCCTTTCGGGTCTGTTACCATTTGTTAAAACAAATTGCTTTGAAGAATGAAAGGTTGGCATTTCAGAAGTTGGGGTATTGTGTAATAGGTGGACTAGCTTAACCCCAGATGTTCCAGCGGGCTCTAGTTTTCTGGGATTGTTTTCCTTTTAACATCTAAATACCAATAGACCATGGCCATCCTGAAAGACAGCATCCCTAGATAGGGATTTGGAGATTCCTGAGGAAAATGTAGCCATCTCACAAGTCTCTCCTGCCTCTCCTTCTCACTTCTCACCTCTGACTCCATGGCTGGTGTCTTTCGGCTGCTCTTCTTATCCATTGTGGAAACTTCCCCTTCCCTAATTCCTCGAGTTAGAGGTAAAACTATCTATCAATTAAATAAAACTTTGCCAAAGAGTTTGTGTCAGAGACTACTTGTTTTCCCCATTATTCCTTTCTTCTTCACTTTAATAACAAAATCACAAGTTTTGGCTGGATGTGTGGTTGGAGTTAAATGGTATTTCCCAGCCCTGCTTGCAGGAGAATTGAAACAAAAGGGTAAACTAGAGTATACAATTATAGGCTGTATCCTTGAAAGAAAAGGGGTTTCCCTTCCTCCTTCAGCAATTGCTGGCCTGTGGTTGTGTGGCTGGTGCTGGAGCAGGCACCTGAATGCCAAGATGGGAGGTGTTTGTGAAAGACAGAGAACAAAGGACAGTGGACCTCGGCTCTCCACAATCCTGGACTGTTCACACTCAGCGGCATGAGAGGGAATTAAGCTTCCATTGGGTTTTAGCTGTTGCTCTTTTGGCCTTTGTAACAAAAGAGGAACAATAAAATTTGGAATAATGACAGGGAATAATAGAAGGACATTTAAACTGGTTAAGAGATCTTCTATAAGACATAAAAGCAAAGAAAATGTCAGATCTTAACTAATATTTCTGAAAATTGAAGAGGACCAGAGTTAGGCACTGGGAATTTTCAGTTGCTTATTTCTTGTGATTAACCATGGAAAGGTTTCTGATATCTTTCTGTAAGTTTGCCCTTATTAAGACCATATGAAAACTGTAATACTGTGTAATAAAACATTATTTTTAAACAAACATTCCAAAATTTAAAGATTCAAATTGCTACAATAGCAATATTATTTTTAAAAAGTTTTGGAATTGCTTTAAGACCATATGTGTATGCCACACAATAAAATCCACCTTATTAATTAAAAGTCACACCTCATTTTGATATATATTGACTTCACCCAACTTGATCCTCTTCCTAAATCAACAAGTTTAGCTCTGAATGACCTTTGGTTATTTCTAGTTATTTCTAAAAATCAAACCTATCCTTCAAATATATAGTTGTAAATCTAATTGAATGATTGAGCCAAAGTTCTGAAAAATGTGTCAGAGAGAATTTCAGAAGTTGTAGAACTGCAGATTCACTAAAGGAAATATCCCTTTCCCAGGGCAAGATTAAAAGGGTCTTTGGAAGTCTTAAGTAATCACAAATTTGATGTTTTAATCTGTTTGTCAATAATCAGTAACTCGGCATATGAACTAGAATTCATTATACAATTTACTCTGGTTACCACCCTGACATCAGTGCTAACCCTCATGATGATACAAATGAGCTTAGGTCTGGTTGCACTTGGAATTTAAGTTTCAGCAGGTGGCCAGTGGGCAGAGACATTTCACACCCAACCTGAATAGTCTGCGGCTCTGTCTTCGAAATAAATATTTCACTCTGAGTCGGACAAAAGCTGGATGGATGTGAGGCCACTCCAGACAAAAAGCAGATAGATTCCTGTCTAACACGTGCCTGGTGCTTTATGATTTCTGGCCAGGTTCAGATTTCTTGGATCAAATGTTCCCAAGACCTGTGAGGTCATGTGGTTCCAGAGACAGAGCTAAGCTTAGCGTGTTACAGACGAGCCGTCCCATCCGGGTGTGATCACTCTGAAGGTAAGTGCTAATCCCAATCTGATTTCTTGTGTGTGCAACAGCTGCTGGGAACATTAGGGCTGCCATCTGTGTCCAATGGAGCGATTTCCTACCACTCAGCCTCATATGGCCCAAAACTTAATTTAGTGCATATTGAGAAATTCCTGAAACAACATGAGACTTAACACCGTTTTTCCATCAAATCCTTGGAGTTTTTGTTGATATTTAGAGAGCCCATGGAGGTGTGAAACTTCAGGGCTGAGGATGGAATGGTTTACTCATAAAATCTGGGACTCCTATTGAAAGTTTTTTCTCAGAGTTAAATTCACATGCTTTTCCAAAAGTAAACCCAGTGCTATACTTGAAGTGAAACTGTCCTTGTACATTATACCCCAAATCTTGATTATTTTATGTATCAACTTGGTACTGCAGAGTACTTATCACACCCAAATTACATATTTGCATATGACAATCTTAATGACTTGGATTTACAGTAAATGATTTCACATTGGAAAGTAAAAGTAAAATTTTCACGGAGATCTTGAATTCCAGCTAGTGTTCTCTGGCCTCTCCTAGGGCAAGACCCATCTCTCCACAGTTGTTTGCTTTATTTTTCTCCATTTTTCATTCCATTCCTTCAACATAAAGATAACATGTACTCCAACCCAGGCATGTGCTCTGACTGGGAATTGAACTGTGATCTACTGGTTCATAGGTCGACACTCAACCACTGAGTCACGCTGGCCAGTCTGCTCAAGCTGTGTTATATTCAAGGGTGAGTAAGTGAAATTGGTGTAACATGCACTGAACTTGTGGATTTGCATTTTTTAAAGTGCTGCTTGGTATTTAATCTGAATGTAGCTAAATGACTTGATCTTGTCACCCAAGTAGTTGCTGACCTATTCATTCTCTTTCAGAAAGCTTAGGATGGGGCAGGGTTGGTAAATCCCCACATTTCAGCTTTCCTCTTCCATTGATCCAGTTATCAGCAGTTATATCTGTTTAAAATATAACTACTATTGGAAACACAGCTTTTGAAAGCTACTCCCGATAATAGAATCTATTCATGGATAATTTAGTGCAGTGGTTCTCAACCTCTGGCCCTTTAAATACAGTTCCTCATGTTGTGACCCAACCATAAAATTATTTTCATTGCTACTTCATAACTGTAATGTTGCTACTGTTATAAATCATAATGTAAATATCCGATATGCAGGATGGTCTTAGGTGACCCTTGTGAAAGGGTCCTTCGACCGCCAAAGGGGTCACGACCCACAGATTGAGAACCGCTGATTTAGTACATTTGCAGCCCCTTTAAGAAACGTAATAATCCAAACATTTATTTTGATCACCTGCCATGTATCAGTCAGGTTGTGCCTGGATATGCTGGGTTCTTTGTAAAGCCTTTGCACAGACCAACATGATGCCAAACATCTTCTGAAGAATTTGGGGCGATGAGAACCACTGGAGTGATGAGGCCTTTGCCTAGTGCCTTTCACATCGTCTTCATTTATCTTTTCCATGAGTATCTTTCTGCCAGACCCTCAGCTTCTCAAGGATACTCACTCACTGTAGCTTCCTGTTTGGCTTTCCAACCTCCAGATCAGGTAGTTCTGAGTCAAATTCACTTTGTTGGAACTTTCTCCTGAAAAATATTCCAGAAAAGCTATGTTTTATACACAGACCAACTTGAACCCTTGGGAACAGAAGGGGCAGCACACTCAAGAAGCAGGGATCAAGTCTCATTCATCTCTTCTTTCCCAGAGTTCATCAAAGTGCCTGATGTGGACAGCTAGTGAACACTCAATGTCAATCAGTTTGTTTCTCACCTTTATTGTCTCCTGGGTTTGTATTTACTACTTCAGCCTTCTTATGACTCATCTGGACCATTCCTGCTTCTATGGCCCATGTAACATGATGCTAACAAGAACAAATATATAATTGCTTACAAAATAAAAATGAATTTGTTTCTCCCTCACTTCAATTTTTATAAGCAAAAGACACTCACAGATGAGAAAACTCATGAGTATGAGCTTCCGAAGTTGCTATGTCAGTGTATCCATTGGGATAGGATAAAGAATGTGCAACTTGATTATTTATCAGATCAAAAGACTTTTCTTCTATTTGACAAAAATGGACAACTTGGAACAAGACTAGATACAGAATGACGATGTCCTTGGTTTCTTTCTGAGGCATGCCATGCTTCAGGAATCAGCATAATGAAAGGAAGTCATAGAAGTGACCTGTCTCTATTGGGTGCCCAACCAGTAGAAACAAATGTACCAACCACAATAGAATGAAACCTCCTAGGTTCTAGCATCTGCAATGTTATTTGAAAAACCAAGCCTCTTGCTGCAGAGAGTTGTAAGGAAAAGACATTCATTCATTCAACTTATATTTATTGAATGACACCATGGAATAGGCACTGTGCATTCTTGGAATCTGTAAATTTGAACCATACAAGCATGCATTTTCCTGGGATTTTGGCTGAACATAAATAGTGTTGATGTCACATATATTTGTTGACATTTATTTAATAAAATTTGAGAGGTGGTCTAGCATAGTACTAGGGGACAGGCCCAGGGATTGGAACCTGGCCCCAGCACTTTATAAATATGTCATCTTGGACAAGTTACATAGATCTACTTCAGTCCCATCTACTAACTAGAATATTAGTACTCACCCATTATTTATACATGTGATGTGCATAATAGTGGTTAATACATAACAAGTGCTCATAAATGCTGGCCATTTACAATAGAATTTAATGTTAAACAAACCTGGCATGATGAATTTGAATGAATTGTTCAAGCTCTTCCTGTGCCAGTTTGTGCTTCTATAACATGAGGGTAATACCTACCTACCTTACAGAAATATTGTGACTCAAGTGAGACAGTAT
>PVJC01005995.1:0-56686 GCA_004026665.1 Murina feae | reverse complement strand
TCATACCTCCAGAGGTCTATGGACCCTAAGGTAAGATTTCAGGTCTCTGAACATTGATTACCAGACTGGAAAGTCAGTATGTGGGCACCCCACTTCCTGCTCTCCACCCTGTAACTGTAACTGAAAAGGTACTTTTCAGTGTGTGAAGGTTAGTTAGGGTAGAAGATGTTTGACAAGGCGCAGTTAAGGTGGGGCTTGACCTAGATTTTCAGGTATAGGTAGGATTGCACAAGGAGGGAAAAGGGTATTCAAAGAAGGAGAAAAAGCTTGAGTAAAGGCATGATGTGAAGGTCATGGAAGAGACCCACTGGAAGAGATGGAAGAGGATGCTTGGAGGGAGTGAAAGTATGTAGGAGTGTAAAGTAGTATCAAACCTGACTTAGCACAGATGGCGATGAGGAGCCTGTATATCTTTCTGAGCAGAGGAAAGGCATGTTGAGTGAAAGGCATAGTGATGTTGAGACAAGTGAATAAGAAGAGAGGGGGAAGGAAATAGAAAGGCTGGTTAAAATAGCTACAACAGCAGCAGTGGGAATGGAGAGGCAGAAAGACCCAAAGGAATGTTCCAGAAGAAGAACCAGGAATTGGTGAGGGATGGATTAAGGGATCTAGAATTGGAAAGGGTCTGGGAGATAGCAGAACTAACGGAGCAAGGGCAGATCCATTGGTGGCATCTTGTTCACAGGTTGGTGTGCCCTGCATCACACTAAAACAAGCACAGTGGATCCCTTTACCAACTTACAGTCTAAACTAGACACCAATGGATCCAACATACTTCTCAGAAAACCTGCAGTCAGTTCTAAAAAATTCTGTTAAGTGAAATAAATACACGAGTAATGTTTCCAGGATGTATATCAAAATGCCCACATGGAAAACATCTCAGAAAACAGTGCCCTGAACAGAACTTGCTTTTAATGCAACAGCATCTAATCACTCGTATTTTCATTCTGCTGCCTCAAGCATTTCCAACAACAGTGGCATTGATAACACCCACTAGCATTTGTATTGGATTTACACAGCTTCACTTCATCTTCTAAATAAGGAATGTCCAGGAATTTTGACCTTGGCACCATCTAAATATGCACAGTTTTCATCCAAGGAAACTGTCACTTGTCACAAACCTTTGCATAGGCACAAAAGTGTGTTCAAACATCTCTGCTCACTCAGGCACGCTCTGTATAAATGTTCATGGTAACAGTTGCAAGTAGAAACTAAGTGATTAGGTAACTTCATTGACTTTGGGATGATGCAAACTATGAAAATTATCTAAAACATTCTCCATTGCGCTCAATCATCTTAAGTTGAATTGGGCATGAATTTAAATGTGTGGCATGGGTGGATGAGGAGATCAACTCACCCTCACTTTGTTGCTTAGAATAATGAGTACTAGTTGTTCAAAGGAAGACCAGGTTCAATAAAGACACATTTAAACCACCATGGAGGGGGTGCAGTCTTACCATTAGAATGGAGGCCGAAGGGTGTCCAGAACTGGCCCTGAGCTGGAAATGGAGTCACTGTGAATTAATGCAAATCAGAAACTACAGCCTAGGTTTTGTTCCCCCCTTCTAATCCAAAGCCGTCACCAGTCAGTGAGGCACACTGCCCAAAATTATATTGTGCTTCTGGGATGAGAAATTTTTTAAAATTATATATATATATATATATATATATATATATATATATATATGAAAGAAAATTTAAGGACTCGAGTATTCTTTTTCTTTTTTGTTGAAAGTTTCCCTGCACCACCAAAAATGATTACTCAGGTTGTCATATGCTTTGTTGATGACAGTTATTATTTTTAGCAGAGAAGCCCAGGCACCACAGATGAGTTCTTACTGACAGATTTGGGGAATGTTTAAACCAAGTTGTGGGTTTGGGCATTTTCCAGCACAGAATTCAGACACATCTGACCAGCTTGACTGTTAGACAAGAGATAGTGCTTTAAATCAGGCTTGTTATGCAAGCCCTTCAATAGTTCCCAATAGAAACTTACACAATCACAGTCTGCAACCAGAACGCTGGCCCTGGTTGCACTTACTCCCTGGGCTGGAGAGATCTCGAGAGTGAATTCATGGCTGGCAATGGCTCTATGTGAGAGTAGCCTGAGACCACACCACACGGTCTAGAACTACCCCTACACTCCCAAGATTTAGCTTTAAGGCCAACTTTAATCTGTTTCAGGGGTTGAGAGAGCTAGACTGGAATGGGGCAGAAACCTCAGGTGTCCCCAGATGTGAGCACACATCCTTTCCTTCTGAGATCAGGTCTGCACGCTAAGGCCGACCAGACAACTTCTAGACATGAGAGCGGGAGTAGCAGGAGGAAGGGCCCAAACTGGATGGCTTCAGCTTGGTCTCTCTCTTCCCTCCATTTTGTGGTGGGGAGGTGGGAATGAAAACATCTCTTGAATGCTTACCATGTGCCCTTGCTATCTAACACCACAAACCAGCTATCAATCTATGTAAAGATATGGAAACAGAGCTTTAGGGTTCTGGAAGCTTACTATATTATATGCTTTTGGCAGTTTTTTTTTTTTTTTTAATTAATTAATTAATTTATTTATTTTTATTACATAAAGTTTTACAAAGATTGGTACATATATCTCTTTTTTCCCCTGCCCTTCCGCCCGCCTCCCCTACCCCCCAGTGTTTTGTGTCCATTATTTATGCTTAAATGCATGCACCAAAAGTCCCTTGGCTGATCTGTTACCCTCCCCCCCCAATTGGCAGTTTGTTTTTGAAAATATTTTATATAGAAAGCAAAGAGGTACAACTTTAGAAATGATAGCAAATAGGACTTATCTGAATGCTCTGTAAGTCATCTATCCTTACTACCCCTTGGCCTGAGGGATTCTCAGGAAGGGTGGTTGCCAAAGGAAGATGGTCCAACACAGTGTCTCAATGACTCACTGTGCCCTCATGAGGTACAACATTGGCCCAAGAAGATGTGGTCAATCCTCCTACAGGAGTGAGCCAGGGAAATCCATTCCAGACCTGACCATCCCTCTCTGGCATGAAAGTGGGGAGCTACTACATGGCGAGCCACATGCACCTGGCCTGCTTCATTTTCCCCACGGAATTCTGATTCTGTTTGCATCGTGGGCTTGCCAACAAAACCCAGCTAACCAAACTAACTAGCAAACAAACAAACAGACATGATTCATCAACACATATTTAATAGCCTGACACACTCCTCTGCCAGTTATCTAGAAAGTAACTCCACTGGGATGACCTGCATGTGGAAAGTGGAGATGTATATTTTTCACTTCATCTACCTTAGAGGGATGGGGAGGGGATTACTGAGACAACAGCCATAAAACTATTTGAGCTTCTTACCAAAAGGTGTTCCTGGAATACAAATTATTATCAGCATTACCATTGTTTTGTGGTTAGCAACTACAATATGAAAAGCAGGGTATATAGATCAGTGTGTCAGCATCCTACATAACTTAAGTTCAATTTGAAGTTGGTTGTCTTTGCACACTCAGGTCCTATATTAAAGCATTCTTTTGATGAAAGCACATTCAAGGGGCCAGATGTAGTCACACTGCAAAAAGAATAATGAAGGGGCAAGAACAGACATGCACAGGTAACACCTGTGAAAATGGATGTTTGAGCTTTCATTTCTGTAAATGCATGTTTATATTACAAAGTCCCACCGCGGTGAAGTGGGGGAACTCTTATATAAGTTTTTATTAAGTGCTTAATGTACAGATTATGTGGCCTGAGACCAGCTAGAAATAGACACTGAAATTTTGCTTTGATAAGTGAAGCATTTTGATAGAAACTAAAAATGTGGTATCACTGAACATTCCTGGGAACAAGTGGGCTACTTCTAGCTATTTAAGACCCTGCCCGTGGGTTTGATCCTTGGGAGGCACCCTGGCGCACAGGCAGGAGCCCGGGCTCTGCAGTCAGACACGCCTGGACTTATTTATTAGCTGTGGGACCTCAGGCACCTTGGTTTCCACCTATAAAATGGGGACAATAAAATCTACCTCAAAGCTTGTTGTGAAGATCACATAATGTGATGTGTATAAAGAACCCAGCACTGGCATAGGCACTCATTACAGATTACTCTTGTTCCCTGCTGCTTGGCACATTTCAAACCTCTATATTGTTCTTCAAATACAATTGTATGCTGCTGGCAGTTAAAAAAAAAAAAAAACACCCATTTTTTAAATAGTTGAATCTAAATGCCGGGCAATCCAGGGGTGACTTTCTTTTCTATAAATAGATCACTAAAAAGATATTCTGAAATATTTCTCCAATTAGGACAGGCCCATTCAGAAGAGGCCAATTAGAACAGCTCCATTGGAAAACTAATAATGAGAATCATCACTAACCAAATTCCAGAATATTCCTAATTTGTGTCTAAGTTCCCAGGGACATCATTTTGTGGGCAGGGCAGAGATTCTTAGACAGCTTAATCCCTCCGACCATGTCTCTGCCCAGTCCTTCCTCAGAGCCCTGAGGTCATGCTAGTTCCCTTCTTTTAGAACACAGAGGTCCTGTGCAATCTCCTGCTCCCCTCATCCTCTTCACGTCCTTGCACTTTAAAACGCCTTTTAAGGACCAACTACAAAAGGAGAAGAAACGGGGTGAGGAAACTTTGAAAGAGTTTGGCATATCGCCCTGCACCCCAGGCCCCAGCCTCTGCACAGGAAATGTTTTGAGCCGTGCCTCAGCCTCGTAGAGGCCCACTGGCATTCACAGCAATTAGAACTGATGCAGGTGAGGCCCCTCACCTCTCTGGCAATTATAAGCCTGCAGTAATAAAATAAACACACACAGCCACTGTCCTCCACCAGTTTTCTTGCTTGAGGGTTGCAGAATCAACACTGAGAGCCTTGATAATGAAAGCTGGAGGGTTGGGGCAGGGACTGGCGTGGTGTTCTGAAACATTTACTCAGTGGCCCTGGATGAGCTGGATTCCTGCATAATGTGCAGACACCTGCTCTCCTGACTGGAAGGAGTTTTGCATTATTTGCCAAGAACAAAGGAGAAGAGGAAAGAAGGAGAAAGGTGATCAAGATAGAGCCAATGAAGTGCCTCTTCAAATGTACTCCACTTAGAATATCCTGAGAAACCATGGAAACTAGGGGGGTGGGATTTGGAGCAGGCATTTATTGTAATCCTGGATGGGGTCCTGTTTTATTACATATCTACGGACTGTCACTATTAATTTTCCTTTTCTTTACAAAGGGGCCAATGAAATTATTATTTTAAAATATATTTTTACTGATTTCCGAGAGGAAGGGAGAGGGTGAGAGAGAGAAACATCAATGATGAGAATTATTGATCAGCTGCCTCCTGCATGCCCCTCACTGGGGACTGAGCCTGCAACCCTGGCATGTGCGGCTGACTGGGAAGCAAACCATGACCTCCTGGTTCATAGGTTGATGCTCAACTGCTGCTCCATGGCAGCCGGGAATTATTATTTTTAGTTACAAAAACAATAGATGAAATTCAAATAGTCTTAACACATACTTAGCATGCCAGTTCCTGAATTTAACTTCTGGATGTCTTTTAAAAAAGACAAACTTTCTTGAAGAATTCAAAAATTAATGTTGGAATATCATTAATATAGAAAAAAGTGAAAACAATGAATATACAGCTCATTGCATACTAAGTGGAATTAATAATGCTCCAAATAAATGTATAAGTATGTTAACAAAACAGATGCAAATGTTATGTATGAAATAATATTAAGTAGAATACCATGCTCTAGGAACTGTCTCTTGTAGAATATATCAAGAAGTCTTTAAAAATGATTTATTCTTCCTGTGATGCAGAAACATGTCTGGTTAACAGACATAGCTAAGATGGAGAATTGCTTTGGACTCATGCTACTTTTAACACCTACATTCCCTGTGTGGGTTTTTTCATGCAGGAACAAATGGTCTCTTTGAATAGTTATTTGCAAGCATGCCTGTGTTAATCAGTATGCTGTGCAACACATACACTTAGCTGTATCAAACCAAGGCAAAATATGGTGTAGATACTCCAAGAATGATTTGTTTGATATGAATCCTATGCAACTAAAAACACTAACTTAAAGCACATGACTCCATGCTTCGAAAGGAAAAGACCAGCATTTATGGGGCACTCTGCGTTTATTTCTCTAGAAATGGAAGAAATAAAGCGACCACTTTTGTATTTAGACATATTTACAGCATTGCTTTATTTTCTTAAAGCATAACAGCATCCATTCATCACTGGAGAGTAACAAAGCAGTAACCTGATATATGACAAATATTATGAGCTTAAAGGCTGATGTCCATTACGGATGGGTCTCGTTCGCTCTTTGGAGGAGACTGGCACTGAAGGATTACTGAGCAAACAGAGCACCTGAAAAAACTTGCACTCCACAGTCTGTCATCAGGGCTCTGATCGAGGGCATTACCTGAGAACCGGCGGCTCTTATCTGAAGCTGCAAATTGCTGCCACTGCCAAAAATTCTCAACAAAGAGCAGCGGTCATGGAAGGATGAGCCACCGAGGCAGGCGCCGGGACACTGCCTCTCTACAGCCCACCCTTCGTGGATCACCTGAGCCCAGCACCACATCACCCTTAACCCTGGATGACCAGAGAGCTGAGGAGAGGCAGCTGTATGTGTTGAAAAAAAAAAAAAAAGCCTCCAGACATTCTCTTGTGATACTATAAAATATTTAGTATTTAAATTGCATCTTTCCTATCACAACCAACTAAGGAATGTGTCTGTGCATATGTTTAAATTCTGATGGAAATCTTTGGATTCTATTAATATTTGAAAATATGTGCTTTGCTGTCATCTATCTTTCTTCTCCTTTCCTAAGAAGACTTCATATTCCTGAGAAGCTAAACTTGTTTTACTGGTTTGGCCCTCATGAAAAGTAAGTCATCGCTTTTTCTCTGTAGTTATTTTACTTAGAAAAAGATCAGTTTCCCAGCCATAAGAGGTTATGGCTTAATGGACTTGTCAAATTTATAAATTCCAGGTGAAAATGGGATTTTTTTAAAATTTGTTTTTACTCACTTTACTGTGTCTGCAACCAAATAATATATCTAGAGATTTCTTAGAAAAATATATTTAACTAATGTTTCTTTGTTGTTTTTGTACATGTATTTTATTTCAATTACGTACCAACATTGGACTTACTTGCTAATATCTACTTAATTTCATTTATGGGCTGATAAATATAATACATACAACTAATAACTTTATGACAGAAATAAAACACTTTACAGGAAGTTTCATTATTTTGAGTTAATGCTGACATTGCATTGCTGTGATAATCTCTCATAGTTAAATTCAATGAGATGAATAGTAGAATGATTTGGTGTTTGAAGTTCTACTGTTTTCCTTGAAGTATTTCACAGTTGTTGTTTTTGCGGGGGGGTGGGGGGGCGGGGGGTTGGTAGTGGGGAAGTATTTTCAGGGAAGAAAGGACAGGGTTTAGCCTGAAGAAAGAACATGCAATTTATTTTTAAAGAAAACTATTGGGAGTTTGATATACACATGTTTTAAAGCGGTCATTATGCTTTCACTTTGCTAGCTCCTTTCCCTCCTGAAAAAAATTCAATTCTATTGATCCTCATTCAAGAATCCAGGCAGCATTCACTATATGCTATGCCTGTCACCAGGAATAAATTCATTTATAGGCAGAGATGGATAAATATAAAATGTTTAAGGAAATACATAGGAAACTAGAAGTAAGCTTGAAAAAATGTTCATCTTGCCCATATAAAATTCATGTTTTTACTACAGTTAGATTTCATTTTTTTCCTAATGAAGAAGAGTACTTCCAGCCAAATCAATAGTTGATAACAAGAGAAAGGTTGAGAAAGGTACTGTTTGGAGCACTCAAGATGAGACCGAAGCTTTACGGAGAGGCATTTAGCATCCACTGGCCTCACTATTTGGAAGTGTTTTGTTAAGGTTACATTTTCTTTCTGAAGTGTGGTGGCATCTTAGGATATAAAATACTTATAGTAATAATTCAAGAGCAGTAAGTGGAATAATACTTGTTAACTAGCTCAAAGGAAATGTCCAAACCAAAATAAATAACCATCATCAAAGATTTCAGATCTGTATAAACATTTTCAATTCTTTCCAAAGCTAATTTTTGAGAGTTGGTGCATTATTCCATTTAAATCTGTTAAATCATCTCTATCTCTCTTTTTGCCTTTGAAGTTCTGCCATTTGCTCTTGCCAGAATTTATTCTACTGAATAATGCTGAATTTATTCTACTTGAGCTCATAAAAAAAAAAAAAGGCAACAACAACAACAACAACAACAAAAACCACCAAAGCACAAAAACCACCATGGAGTACGCATTCTTAATTTATAAAATTATTTTGCACGTGAACCTATATTTGATATTCAAAATAGTCTCTGTTCTACTCACATTTAAACAGATAATTCACTCAATTATGAGTTATTGAAAATTTGCGTTCTCCAAAAAGCCTGCAACACTTTTGAGAGGGTAAAAATAAGTCCTCTGTTAGAGAAACCACAAAATAATGGGATTTAGAAAATCTGCTTTAAGATGAAAGGCTAGCTAGCACACACAATTGCACGGTGATGATTGCCCTACATTTTGAAAAATAAACTTTTCAAAGCAGGAATTTTGCAAGGTTGGCCTATTATAAAACTACATATGTCATAGCATCACAGCACTGTAAGCAAGGGGATATGTATAGCCAAAATCTATAATATATTTTCCAAAGATAGTATTTCTTTGGAATAAAAGAAACATGTTATATATCAATTTTCATTTAATAATAGAGTTCAGAATTAAATGCAGCAAGATATACCACCAAAAGATCAGTTCTTCCTTTTTTAAAATTTCAAAATAAATAGCAAGAAATAGTGAGCATAAGCAAACGACTACAACTTTAGAACTGCTGTCTATATTTATATTAAATAGTTCATCTAATTGAACTGTAGTATATGTCTTAAAGGATCCTCCCAGAATAATTTAAATCTAAACATTTCTAGAGAAAAAAACTTATGCTATAAGTTGCTAATTATTAAGGAAACATCTTTTTCAAAGTGAATTATTCCTACGAGGCAACACTTAATAAACATATGTATTCCATTGAATTTAACTTAAAACTAACACCACTAACTCACCTTTCTCAGGGAAGCATTCTGCTCTTTACAGTAATATTCTTGCTCATTTCTTATTGACTTCCTCTATTTAAACAAAAACACATTACTTGCCTTTTAAAGTTTAGAAATTTCTTTTGCAAATCATAGAAAACCTCAAGCTCTTAGTAGCTAATGTCTATGAAGAAAAACTGGCTTAATTATAGATCTTAGCTCCACCAGCAGCCATTTTAAACAGAAAACTGGTTTAGTTGTGTTGACAATCACATTTTAAACTGATTCTTTCCAGATGAAAAGATACTTTTTCAAACAATGTAATAAAAATGTAAACTCAGCTGTTTCACAGACATAAAAGTGATTTATATCACATGTACTGTGCTCATGGAGTTTTTCTCCTTACACAATGGAAGTTTTATTTTAAGGAAAAGTTAATAATTAACAGCTAGAAAAATCCCACAATGCAAAGAAGTCAGCCATAGAGGATTAACCACCCCCCTTTGCTCTCCCACAAAAATCAGCCAATAAACCTGGTGAGAAAATGATGTGATATTTGAAAATTAAAAAGAGTCAACATTGGGATGGTCCTTCCCTTTGATGGGGGTGGGGTGCGATAGGGACTGGAGGAAGGCACCAGGAGGATTCTGGGAGCTGAAAATATTCTGTTTTTTGACCTGAGTGCAGCGTACAGGGGTATCTAGCTTGTGAAAATTCACTAGAGCTGTAAACTTATGTGTACTTCCTGCATTGTGTTTCAATAAAACTGTTTAAAAGGAGATTGTATGATTGCATACTGTTTTGTTAATGATAGTATGAAAATTTTTTGTGAAACTAGATGAGTACTCTCTCTTTTAGAAATACTCTGATGTACAGTTAAGACCATCGACAAGTCCCCCACAGAACTGTTACCAGAGAACTACAAATTATGCCCGTGGCTCATGGACGAGTCCTATGCTAGTTCTCGAGGCAGAGATTTTACATTTTAGGAGAGATAAATGTGTGTGTGTGTGAGAAAGGGTGTAGCTGCGATCTTCACAAAAACATGATCTTTTTTAAGAAGCTTTAAAAGAAGTCTGCAAAATTCATAATTCTAGCAGAATTTTTAGATGGCTGTGAATCTGTTTTCTGTACATTCAGTTCCCAATTATTCCTGTTAATGGGAGGCAGACCACATGAGTAATTGAAAACCCACAGTCACAAGCTGGAACATACTCCTCCCCCATCAAAATGGGGACCTGAGTATTAAATAAATAGAAAAATTGGTCTGTGTTTTAGTTGCTAATAAACTGTGAAATGTCCAAAGTGTAGGCAAGTGCCGAGCAAGCAAAGAACACCATTCAGCTAATGATCCCCTGAAAAATATAGCACTGGACACGCAAGTGGATTCCTTTATGTAGCAAAAACTTAATTTGTACATTTGCGCTGTGAATTTCGGTATTTGAAAGTCTAAAGTTTAATCCAATAGCACAAAAACAATTACCACTTCCATTTCCCCAATATATAGGGTGAGGCAATTGTAGGTTTATGCGCAATTGTGAATACACAAGACACTGAGTTTATTCTTGTATTTTTATTTATTAATTATAGTATTATTTTCCATGCAAACAATTTTTTGCCCCACCCTGTAATATTCATTCTCTCATTTAAAAAAGGAATGTACAGGATTAATTTTTGGTATCATGCATTCTGAAAATAGTAGTCAGTTGTCCAACACCACAAGGATTTCCATCAAGGAAAATATTTTTACCACTATCACAGGTCCTACCATTTCTTACTCTCCTACCTTAAAGGCAGTTCTCTCCACTTCTCTCTTCATAAAATTCCTCTTTTATGTTCTTATTTATTAATCCTTGCCTTCCTGTAGTGCTCTCATCCCCTGAAATGAGGTCTTATACAGGCTTTATTTTTCTGTTTTCCCAAAAATCTGAGTAACATGAAAATATTATCTTTAAGCATATGCATATGTACAAATGTTTAGCTTAAACAAAATTAAAAGGTCGGGATGTAAACAGACAACATGTAGGAAAAGGTACTGTGATCTGATCACCTCTCTATACTGTGAAGGGAATGCAAAAGGAGAATCTCATAATTTGAAATCTCCTAATCAGCTATTTACTTTGGGAAAATAGAGAGGTTGGGTGTGGGAGGAATGAGGATGAAAGAGATCTGTAGGCAAATGGCTTTTGGTCCTGGCAAAGTCACTAATAGAGACATCTGAACACATGGGCTGAGTGGAAGAACCTCTAAGCAGCGAGGAAGCGAACATGTCATTCTATACCCCACAATCATCATGAAGAAGCCTCTTCCCACACCTCTTTATCCTCTGCCCCTGCAGCCCCCAAAGACACACAAAAAATCCCCAGGCACGAATACCATGATGGTCCCATAGATGTCATGTTATTTGCAGTTAGGTTAAGAAGAAGGACAAGCATAAGTATGTGATGAACCCACAGTTAATGGACCAACTGTTTTCAGAGTTACTTGTGTACATCCCCAGGGTCAGATTCAATCCTCAGAAACCCACGTGCAGTCTCCATGGAAATAACTATAAACACCGAGCAGGGGAGAATAGCTGCAGTCAGTCTTTTCTCTGTATTGACATATGGCCTTTATTCTCTCCTGGCTTTATCTTGTGAATGGCAAGTTTTGGCTTGGTTTTATTTGTACAATGGAACCTCATCAGCTCACACACACCTTCAAGAGACCCAGAGTAAAATACTCATTGTGGGGCTCAGTAAAGAAGTAGAAAAAACTTGGCAAGAAGAAGCAAATCAAAGAAGTTCAGGAAACACATTCATTTTATTGGGCTATGAAAAAAATACAGGCTTGGAAAGTGAACATGATGTTGCCTCAAAGGAAAATAAATAGTTAATAGAGATGAAGGTGTCAATCAGCAAGAATCAAGACAAATGCATAAAAAAAGGTTGGTGGCCAAGGCTAGTGCAGATATCATACCACACAGGCAATGAACACACGATCAGGGCTGATGCCTGGGGGTTAGCAGGGGAGTAGGAATCGATAACAAGTTGTTTCCTGATTAGTGATGTTTACTTTTCCATTTCTCTCTAAAAGCATTTTCATTTCCTCAAAAAAAGAAAGGAAAAAAAATTAAAATAACCCTCACTTTCAATGAAGTTTTAATAAAATGAATCACAATACCTTTTCACAGACACACAGCACTGATATGTAATATGCTTATTCCGACTGAGACAGGATTAAAATATGATTATATAATAAATAAATTAATTAATTATTTAGCTGCTTATCAATAGTGTATTTAAATATCCTAGTAAAATAAAACTCTTGTCCAAGTAATAAAAACTAAAGGTTTGTTGATGTCACTGGCTCATGCATAAAGTTAACTCAAAAATAGACAACATGAAAATCTCATAAATTTCAAATGGTCCAAATTTTGCTTGCAGCATAAATGTATGCATTTGTTACCGTTGTTTTTCCCATACACCATGCTTATATTATTGGAGGCTATTAGACCATTCTGTAAAAGCTTTATTTATTATGACTTTGTGAATCAAGGGGAAATGAGGGAATTCTCAGGCCACCTATATAACTATAGCTTATTATAACAACTTTAAAGATCCAGTAAATTCATCTATTTAAATTGCTCTTTCTGTTAGGGGCGCTTTGGTAGAAACTGCTTTAAAAAAACAAAATTAGCACATGATTTTAAAATGCTGCTGAGCAGTATACAGCTTAGAAAATGCTTCATTATGAAGTCCTAAGGATCATAAAGTGGTCAGTTTGGTTCATTTAAGTTATAAGTAAGCCAATCAATTGTGATAAAGATTTTGCTCCAGACAGTTTTGTGAGCTACATGATTCCTAGATCGATTTCGGAAGCCCAGCCTCGGGAGCTGAGACTGTAGGTGCCCGGCACCACAAATCTGCTTGCCTAACAGATTCTAACGAAAGTCCAGTATCAGTCCTTGCTGACTGCCATGCAGCGGTTCCTGTGACCAACCCAGAGTAGAAACCAGGAGCCAAACTCCGGGAATGAATCACAGAGCCAGGCAATGGCTGAGCTGCGCCTCAACACTGATAGGCAGCTCGTGGAGACCAGCTTGGAGGGCGCACGGGGAAAAGGAGCAGAACCGAGCCTGCAACACGGCAGGTACACAACCGCCTCAGAACAGTAGAAGCTCCTGCCCAGGAGTTCTCCCAGGCATCAGTCTGCGGAAAATGATAAAGGACAACTTCCCTCGCTTACTAATTAAGGAAAGTGTTTTACTACATAACTCAGAAGGGCCCACGAGCTCCAAGTCAGTTAACTCTCAGAAGAGCCAACAGGTTGATGCTCTAGGAACAAAATGAAAACACCCTAATTACCAATTCACGAGCAATCTCTGCATGATGAAACATTAACACACTTTAAAGTATAGGCAATCATTGCTACCATGGACGTGATGCAAAAAGGAATTAAGAATAAATGGAATCTACGGGGGAATAAATTATGTGTTTCACTTAACAATACTAACAAAAAATTAGTATTTTCCTTTTTTAAAAAATGGGCCAATTCTATTTAAACAGAGTTGAATTTTTAAGTACAGTTTAGTTGAATTCAACACACCTTTGTCAAGTTCCATCTGTGATTCGGGCATTGTGTCAGGTGCCAGGGACACCAAGATGGGAGCCATAGGATTTTGACCCTTGAATTGCTCACTACTGCCTGGTGGTGACATGCTAATGAGTTTTAGGTGCATGTTTAGTATATGATTCCTTGAAAAAGCTACCTCTCAGCTGCTGCAAAGATTCTAACATCTCCAGTCTCTCTTTCTTTGTCTGTTCACATCGTATGCATGACACATAGCACACTTGCACAAAACCTGCCCGTATCCACGGGGTCAGTTAGCCCCAGCGATGAAATTGAAAACTGAACTAGTTGAATGTTCACATATCACCTTTATGAGGAGATACACCATTTTTTCAAGGGAAGGAGCCAATGAACTTTACTTAACTGCCCCAGGGCGCTGGATTCAGCTAGTAAACCTGGTTTCCATTTCTGGATCTGTACTCACCCCTTAGCAACTTTAACAAGTTGCTTACATTTCTTCTCCCATTTATTTAACTCAATAGGATCAGGTGTGTGTGTGTGTGTGTGTGTGTGTGTGTGTGTGTGTGTAGTGATAAAGAGGAATAGTCATATCTGACCTGAACTGCTAGGTGATACTAGATGAATATAAAATGCTTCTTTATTTTTTTGGAGGAAAGATATTAGGAAAAGAGTAATAGAGGTAATTTTAATTAATATCACATTGAAAATTAAAGCCAGGCACTGTTAATCTAACAATAGTTTAATGAACTACTTTAATAGATTATTCCAAGATTATTCCAATATTTCCACTTATAGAAAGAATAGATTATTTTTTAAACCTTTCTAATGTCTCATTTAAAAGAAACACAACAATCGAATGCCGTTGGCTAAAGACGAAACTGAAAACACACAACTCCATAATAGTTTAAAACTAGTTTTAAAAGTTTTAAAACACTTTCTGTTCATCTTCCTCGCCAACAATAAGTAAAAGTAACAAAACACAAAACCAAAATATTAAGAGCTCTTACTATATGTAAGGTATAGAAAACAGTAGAAAAATAGTTTATATTATAAGTAATGTGGTTTGGCTTTTGCTTTGCTGTTACCGAGAAAGTTTGCATGGCCTCTATAAATTCTACGGCAATGAATTTCTGCATGGTAGCATCTTCCTTTTCAAGGTTTTACTTACTTAAAAGCCCTGCTGTAAACATAACTTGGGGTAGTGAAATGGAGGGGTGTAGGCAGTGGGACGAAGGAAGGGTGGAGCCTTAAAGAAATCAACACAAAAAGTTTTAATGTAGTTGATTCCAAACCTTACTTGAGAAGTCTGACTAGGATGAAAAGGTTTTCTCTATTCAGTAGTTTCACTTAATCCTCAGTCCAAACATTTGCCCCAATAAACATTAGATTATTTTTATGTTAGCTATAAAGCTGTCAGTCCTCAATAAACAGATACACTCCTGGTGGTTTTACCCTTGCTGTCAAAGAATTGTCAATATGCACACAGGCTCTTAAATTAAAACAAACACACGGGAAAAGAAATGTAAAATAGAATCCCACAGCAGAGTTTAATGGGAGGCTGTTGAAACCCTCAATAAATAGATAGTCAATGGTGATTAGTTCAATATAGTGTGATGTAAAGTAGTCAATGCTTTGTTAGCACCTTACTGTCTCCTTAATGGAATGCTGTAACCTCTCCTATTCAGGTAAGCCAGACCTTTACTTTAGTGTGTCTCAATTAAATTTTATGTCTGATGTGTCCATCTGTCGTAGGAAAAGCTACAAGTTCACCGAAAGGGACACTTTGAAGATTTTTATTGCCTATGGCGACAGTTTACTTCTGTCTGGAAAGTCCCTTCATCGTTTTTGCGGCTCTTTCCCCTGTGGTTGAGAAAGGCTCTATAAGAGACGCGGAGATTATTTTCTCACTGGTTGGATCTCTACCCTTTTTACACTTGGTTTCAGAAGGATTTTCCCACAAAGACTAATAGAATCATGACTGAAACAATAATTTTTTTCTCATTCAGTCCTTCCTTTCATCACAGAATTAAGCTTTTAGAAGGTCAAAGCTGTTTCCCTCGCACACACACCTTCCCCCATATTCTGTGTGTTGCCTAACGGAGGTCTGTGTACACATGGACAGCCACTAAGTGTCATGTGCTTGCTGAGCTATGGATTCTTCTAAGACTGGTAAAGACACAGCAGAAATGTAGAAAATATGTAGATATCTGTTTTTATCTGTTCTTAGCTGGAATATGCTGTGGTTTGCCTCTCACCTCCTGTATTAAAAAGCTTTGGAAACTGTAGGGAATTGGGTCTCACACCAGAGAGATATTAAAGAATACTTAACAATGTGACTGTCCTCTACCACAAAAGGAAATATCCTTTTAATTTTGTTTTAATGTAAATAAACAAATTAAAATTTCTGTCTGACATGAGTAGCCCTTTTGAGAGAGAGAGAGAGAGAGAGAGAGAGAGAGAGAGAGAGAGAGAGAGAGAGTCTTTTATATTGGAGGGTCCAAAATAAGAGACTAAAATAGGATGTGGGACTCTTGAAATGTAACCTGGATGAATAAAGACTTTGAGGAAGAGAGAGCTGAAGGCAAATATACTGGGAATCTTAAAGTCCTGATGAATACTTCTTTTGTTCTGTGTAATACTTGTATGAGCTTCCCTGCCAAGGCTGAAAGAAAATGGATTTCCCCAAGGAATGTCCCATCACTGGAGAAGAAATCGGTCATCAAAACCCATCATGTTCTGAGAAGGTGTAGCAAAAAGATTAAACATTTAAGACAGGTGAAGGGGCAGGAAAAGACATGGAGACAGGGATGTAGAAAAGGTAAAATGTCAGCATCCTGAAAATAAGATCTACACACATGAGAGGAGGAAATGAAAGTGTCAGCTTTAAACCCCTGGTTTGTATTTTGTGGCCCTGAGCAATTTGGAGTTTAAGGAGAAAGAAGAGACATTCTGTTCATTGTGGTAGTATTTCTATGTGTCAAACATGCATAAAAGAGCCTATGCCAAAATATATTAAGTAGTGCCTCACTGTCCAGAAGGAACATGTGAAAAACCTGAAGGTCACATTGAGAGAAGATTTTAGTGCCCTAGCAGATGTGACAAAGCAATTTGGTTTCTTAATTTTCCATTTATATTCTAAAACTAGGGGACAGGTACACAAAAATTTGTGCACTCAGTGGGGGGTCCCTCAGCCTGGCCTGTGCCCTCTCACAGTCTGGGATCCCTCCAGGAATGTCCGCCCTGCCCCACCCCCACTGCCCGCCCCAACCCTGCCGCTGCTTGCTCGTGACTGCTGGCCTCCATCTTGGCTGGATTAATTTGCATATAGCCACTCTGATTGGCAGGTGGGCATGGCTTGGCTGATGGGCGTGGCTTAGGCATCTTGGAGAGATGGTTAATTACCATATTACTCTTTTATTAGAGTAGATTTGCAACTAGCCAGTTAGCCAAAGCAGAACAACTTCTGTTTCTTCAATTTCTTTAAAAATAATGTAGAGGTAAAGATCTGAAGCCAGATTACCTGAATTCAAATTCCTACAGCAATGAAACATTAGACAAGTTACATAAAGTTTTTGGACTTGGTTGAACCATTGATAAAACTGGAAGAATGATGGTTTCTCTCCCATAGATTGTTGTGAGAACTAACTGAGTTAATGTATGTAAAGCACTTAGCAAAGTGACCAGCACCTGGTAAATTTTTTTAGTTGCTTAAAATGAGATTTTAAAAATTTTATGATTTCTTTCATCAAAAAATGCATATTATTATTATTCCTGACCTTGTTCCAACAGACAATTACAATATTGACTACCCACTACTGCACAGTAGTAGGATAAAACTTGGTCCCTAATATTTAAGAACTTACAGAACAACACATTACATGCTGACAAATAATATGTGGGTTAAAAACCCACCTGTTTAGAGTATTATGCTAAGTGAAATAAGCCAGGCAGAGAAAGTTAAGTATCACTTGATCTCACCCAGATGTGTAATCTAATGAACAAAATAAACTGATGAGTAAAATAGATCCAGAGTCATAGAAGCATAGAACAGACTGACAAATTTCAGAGACTAGGCAGGGGTGGGGATGTGTGCGGCGAGAGATTAATTGGGAATTTATACACATAGATGCATAGCCCATGGACACAGACAATAGTGTGGTGAAGTCCTAGGAGGGGTGGGTATGGGGTCGAGTGGTCAGTTGGGAAAAAATTCCCACTTGATTAATTTTTTAAAACATATTTCATATATCTGGTGAAATTTCCCATGTTTTCTTTTACTTTTTTAAACATATTTATTATATCTTTCAAAAGACTTCCTTGTCTGTTAAACGTACCATCATATGATCCAGCAATTCCATTTCTGCATATATACCCAAAATAATTGATAGCAGGGATTCAAATAAATTTCTGTGCATGTATGTCCATAGCCTAAAGGTGAAAAACACCCACATGACATATAAATGGATAAACAAAATGTGGTATATACACACAAAGGGATATTAGCCTTACAATGGAAGGAAATTCTGACACATGGTACAACATGAATTAATCTTAAAGACATTCTGCAAGTGAAATAAGCCAGTCACATATGAAGACAAATACTGTATGGTTCCCCTTATATGAGGTACCTGGAGTAGTGAAATGCAGCTCAGGGGAGAAACAGGGGGTTAGTTATTGTTTAATGGATATAGGGTTCAATTTGGAAGATGAAAACATTCTGAATATGAATATTGGGGATGGTTTCACAACAAAATGAATGTCCTTAATGCCACTGAGCTGTACACTGAAGCATGGCTAAAATGATAAATTTTATATTATGTCTATTTACCATGATGAAAATTAAATTAAAAAGTTCCTGTATGACCATTTAAAATTTTGAGTTACTTATTATATTTGTATCTCTTGATATTTGGTTATTTGGTGTTTTTCCCCATAAAGCCCTGAAATTTTTTTATTGAATGAGAACATTGTGCACAAAGGAAAAAAATCAGAGCCTCTGGTTGACATCTTCCTCCAAAGAGGAATAAAATTTCTCCCAGCAAGCACATGGAGGTCACCTTTGTCTTGCTGGGGATTGTCTAGGCTTTGCTAGGCCTAAACAATGTGTTTATGTTTTTCCAAGATTTCTAGGGCAGAGCTCCTACTCTTGGGAGTGAACATCAGAGGTCTCCACTGAAAACCTGGAGTGTTTACCAGAATTCTTCTGTCTGGCTGGGCTTGAACTCCAACCTTTGTCTCCTTGGCATCATGGGGCTGGTGAAACACAGCTTAAAAAGTGGCAAGTGCCTCAAGAGGAAGTCACATTTAGACCTTTGGGTTCACTTCTCTGCAGTTTCCCTCTTCTCTGGAATTGTTGACCCTCAGGTCCCAGCCATTTGGTCACCTTGAATACCAACTCTGATTCCTTTGCTCAACTTGGTCTCAACTCCCTCCCCAACCTTTCTCACAAGACTTACCAGAGCCTTTAGGGAAAAAGCCTGGGTGAATGTAGCACTCACTGAGGTGTGCTTCTTGCCCTCTGGTTTTGTAGCCCCTTATGAGTTCTATCTGCTTTGTTACCTCTCTAATGTCTTCAAAAAGTAGTTTTGTGTAGTTTGTATAATATTTATAGTTGTTTTCAGCAGGATGATTGCTTTGAAACAAGGTACTTTGTGGTTTCTGGGATCAAAAGTGTGTTAACATTGACTTTCAACTAAAGAACTTATATTGAATATATGTACAACCCAGGGCCACAGACAATATTGTGGTGAAGACCTGGAGCAGGGGTCAGGGTGGGCTATATGGGGTCATTGGGGGAAATAAAGGGATATTTGTGGTACTTTCAACAATAAAGATGTTTTTTTAAAGTTTAACTCTTGATTTGTCTTTATGCTAAGATACATTTGTTTTTACTCTATTCCATATTTTTATTGACCAGAATATAGTTTTTTATTTATACTGTTTTGGGTCACTGTGCTTATTAAACTCTAGGCAGGCAAGGCAGTGTCTTAAGTACAGCAGTGAAGACAAAACGTGTTCTAAGCAATGGGGGTAGATTGTTTGCCTTTCACTTCAGTCTTCATCATTCCTTCCCGTTTCCCCAACCAAAGCCCCTAAAAACCATATAGCAACACTTGTTGACGGTAAGTCCTCTCAATCTAAGCAACTATATGCCAAAATCCAAGCCTCTACCTGCAGAAACCTGCATGGCCATTAATAATATTTGACTGTCTTCTTGAAACTGTTCTAAAAATGCTATTTCTTGGAGATAGAGATGAATTATTATCTCTAGAATCTTGGTCTTGAAGATATCAGAGAGGTAATACATTTTTCTTCATATGAATTTTGATTTGACAGTATTTATTGTCTGTATTAATGTGGCTAGAATAGCTGAGTATATGAAACCACCAACCATTCAATGAAATTTAGCAAACCTTAATCAGGTGATGATTATATACAAAGAACTGTGTGATACACTCTAGGAGCCCCAAAGATGATTTCATGAAAGTTCCACTTGTAGTTATGAATAACTACATTACTTATGTACTCATTTACATATCATGTATTATACTGAGTGCTAGCAACATAGTCAAGTAGGTGTTATCTCCATATTACAAATGAAGAAATTGAAGTATGAGATCAAATAATTTGCCCAAGGTTCCAAAACTTATATGTGGGATTCTAGTCCAGGTACACCTGAGTGCAAAGAGAAATGTTATCATGGAGGATCAAAGTGCCATAAGAGAACAGATCGAGAAAATTGTTTCCATTTTGGATTATGAGAGAAGGTATCAAAGAGAAGTTAGCATATAACCAGAATTTCCATAGTTGAACAAAAGGGGAAATACCATTATTGGCTGATGAACATGCACAAAAAATTGTTTAAAGAATTATAATTGTCCACAAGGGCTTGAAAATAAGATGCATGGGATGACTCTAGTTCAGATAAAGCTTGAAAGATTCAAATCAGATATCAGGGGCCCCAAATAAATATGTTAAGTGTTTCAGATTTGCTCTTGTGTATTATATTACCTAACTACTTCTGTGTGACAAATTTTCTGAACACTTAGTGGCAAAATTATATTAGTGCACAATTTATGTGCATCAGGAAATTGGGCATGATTTAGCATGTGCCCCTGACTTAAGGTTTCCCATGAGATTAGAGTCAACTACAGGCTGGAGGTCTTATCTGAAGGCTTGGTGGTGGAGGGTTCACCTCCAAGCTCACTCGTGCAGTTGTTGGCAGCATCAAGTTCCTCCCAGGTTATTGTTGGACTGAGGTCCTCAGTCCTCATTGGCTATTGGTCAGAGCTACCTTCAGTTCTTTGTCACAAGGGTTTCTCCATAGGAGAGATTCCTTCAAAGGGATGGAAAAGCCAAAGACCAAAAGAGCAAGAAGAGTAAGACAGGGCCACCAAGACGAAAACCAGTCTTTGATGTAGTTATCTTAAAAAGTGACATCTCATCACTTCTGTCATATTCTCTTCATTGGAAGGGAGTCAATAAGCCTAGTTCATGCTCAAAAGTAGGGGATTATACAGAGCATAAACACAAAAAGGTGGGGGTCACTGGGGGTGATCGTGGTGGCAGCCTAGCACAGGGATCAATGAGAAATCATCAAAGGTCTCTGAATGTTCAAGTGGCATAATTTGTCCATCGCCGGACATATATGCCCCAAACTAGAAATTCATTTGAAATTTCTCCTTCTCACTGAAACCTATATCCATTGTTGAATAATTCCAAGAAGTTTGTCATCATATTTTCCAATGGCACATAAAATAATAGCATATCTTATTATGCAGAAGTGTCTCAGATTTTAGGCAAAAAATAAGAGAGTTGTGGTGGCTTCTGAGAGAGCAGTTTGCAAATATGGGAGTAGACAAAAGCCAGATCATAGGGATTAAGGAGTGAGCAAGTGATTAAGAAACATTTTTCAAGCTCAACACATGTTTTATTTTACACATGAAGCCAGATCTTCAGTTACTGATACAGTAGTGCTTTCCACATCTCTAACCACCTATGATCAACCATGGTCTGTAATATTAAATGGGCAATTCCAGAAATAAAAATTCCTGAGTTTTAAACTGTGTACCATTTTGAGTAGTGTGACAAAATCTGACAACATCTCACTCCATCCCACCTGGGACACGAATCCTTCCTTTTTCCAGTGCATATGCCACCTGCCCACTGGTCACTTAGTAGCTCTTTTGGTTTTCAGGTCAATTGTGATGGTATGGCAGTGATTATGTTCAAATAACCCTCATTTTACTTAAGAACAGCCCCAAAGCACAAGAGTAGTGATGCTGGCAATTCAGATATGTCAAAGACAAGCCATAAAGTGCTTCCTTTAAGTGAAAAGGTGAAAGTCCTTGACTTAATAAGGAAAAAAAAATCATATGTCGACATTGCTAAGGTCTATGGTAAGAACGAATCTTCCATCTGTGAAATTATCTAATTTATAGATTAAACTTTATCATAGTTATGTATATATAGGAGAAAACAGTACTGATAGTGCTTAATACTATCCATAGTTTCAGGCATACACTGTTACTGTATGTCCCATTGCTTAATGGATTACATTAAAATAATCTTTTAATTTTGTTTCCTTTATAAATAGTGTCAACTTCTGGGAATTTTGTTATTTACATTATAAAAGGCATTTTGACCTGTACATGAAAAATTTAAAGATACGAAATGGTAATAACACTAGAGCACATTATTTTTGTTGGTTGGTTTGTTTTAATACATTTTTTATTGATTTTAGAGAGAGACAAAAGGAGAGGGAGAGAGAGAGAAACATCAATGTGAGAGAGGAATACCAATTGGTTGCTTCCTGGTTGCCTTCTGTATGCACCCCTACTACCCTTACCACCTTTACCAGGACTTAAACTGCAACCTGGGTACAAGCCCTGATCAGGAGTCAAACCAATAACCTTTTGGTGCATGGGTCAATGCTCAACCAACTAAGCCACCCTGGTCAGGCCCAGAGCACATTTTTTTTCTTTCATTTGGTTCTTGATTCTCCTAATTTAAGAAGGCTTCATGTAAAGAAATCAAAGAACTCATTAATCTAACACAAACTTACAAAATTTCATTAAGAGTTTTCGAAGCTCATCTCACACTGTATCTCATTTTTTGTTACCACCGAGACTGTGTCTGCATTAGAATTTCTTGTACTAGGGCTTTGTTTTCCTATGAGTTCTCTATAGTCAGATAGGAGAATTATGAACATAGTGTATATTAGCAGGAGAACAAAGCCACTGCATATAGCAGGCATCTGCTTTAAATATTAGTGCCGATATATTTCAACATATATTGCAATTAAAAGATAGTTTTCACCATTTCTGACAATTCATCCTGTAGGTAGAGCACAGGAGATTTATCTCAGTGCAGTGGCTGATGCAATGCAGTGAGCACACTCCAGCAATTCAGATCCTTCTGGAAAACCAGGAAGATAGCAACACCTGCCTGAGCCCTTCCTAGTGCCACGTACACAGTACCCCAACCTTTACACTCATTGGCTCCCTAAGAAGACCTGGCGTTTCATGATTGGCCACCTCCGCTATATATACTGCTGTACTTCCTCAATAAAATTAGACCTGCGTCACAGAACCTGGTCTCTGGAGTTGTGCATGCAAACGTCCTAGCACTTAGGGGCTCCGTCGTCCTCACCCCTGGAAGACCCCCTGCTTCATATGGCGCACGAACAGGGACCCCCAGAACGTCAGACCAGGTGAGTTACCTTCTGCAACATGGGCAATGTTCCTCCCGCCACACGCATCCCTCAAGCGTGAGCTCTCTATGCTCTTTTGCAGAGTAGGCAAGTTAAAATATCAGAAAAGGAACTCCAGATTCTGTGGGAGTGCCTCTGAAACATCTAGTCCATCTAGATGTTTAGAAGTGCCCAACGTATGTTAAATTTAGAGGTAGTATCTTTTGGTAATAGAATTGTTAAACCACCTTTGTGAGCAATATACTATAGTCGATATTTGTTCAGTAGTTTGGAGGAGGTGGGAGGAAAAGAATTGCAAAAGGTAATATGCTAGTGTGTTTATATTTGGGTGTATATAATGGACAAATAAGTCCTAAAATTGCAATAGCTAGTCTTTAGATGTTAAAAAGGTTGCCAGTATATGACAAAGTAGTAAAATTATCATATTTTGTACATATTGTGTTGAAATTCATAGGAAAGCTTGCCTTGTTTAAATTACACTTTAATCCCTGGTTGTTAGAAGCCCCCATATGAAACCCAGGCACTTGGGAGAAAGTACTCAAAGGTATAAGGTCTGCTGAGGTTCATGAAGGAAGGATTCAGACAAAAATGAAACCAAAAAGCCTACTGCTGAGCCTGTGCCTTTGGGGGAGGGGAAGATGGTTCCACCTCCAGGTTCTACAACCAATAAACCTACCTAAAATACCAGTACTCAGGCTCAGTACAAGTTTGGGAGTTACGTGTGGTAATACACGCACTTCTATACTGTCAGGACAATCCAGTTAGTATCTTTTCCGATAGTGCTTATGCAGTCCACACTGCGAAAGCTATAGGCTTCTCTACCCTCAGAATTAAGGAAAACCCCCTCAAGCCTTTCCAGTAAACATCAACCTCACAGCTGCTAACAATTAACCCTATAGCTCCTCAAGTAGCGATCCTGGACTCACTCACCTTACACGAATTACAAGAGCTCTGTGGCCAGATTAATTGGGTTAGAAACAGTCTATTTATATCAACAGGGGCCCTAAACCCCCTATTCCACCCAGGGGAGAGGTTTTGCTTGTATCTTCCTAGAAGGTGAGAGACACTCCCTCTGGATTCCAGCGAGAGACATCAAGCCCCATGCCTTAAGAGATGAGTCGGAGACCAGTCACCCCACCAGTGGCAGAGATGGAGCACCTCTCACTTGAAGAGGAGACACGGCATCACTGGAGGAGATGTCCCTGAGGCAGATGGGCTCACTCTATAACGTGGGGTGATATTAAGGCACTACAGGAGCAGGCGGCACGAATGGCAATGGAGGAGAATCCTTCAGCAGGAACTCTATTCTTATTAATGTGTGCTATCATCACTGCCAACAGTACAGGAGCACATGGACAGACTCTATGCACTGCAGTGCCACACTCTGGGGGTCTTAATGCTGGTGGGGACCAATAGTCTCCAATTCCCTGTCGCCCAAGCCTCTTAATGTTCGGTGGGGCTCCCTTGCGATAGGGCCGGGCACAGTGAGGTCTCTTGGAATGGAACCTTATTCTGCGACCCTTTCAACCACCAGGTATTAAAATGGTCAACTAATCTTAACACCTTAGAGGACAGGTGGATCTTACTAGCCCCAAAGAGCACAGGAGATTTCTACTGCCATAACTCCACCAACTTCAATCAGGGGGTCGTAATTGGGCTAAATGTCTCCCTTCCCAAATCCAGAGTAACTACTAATGGCTCTTATTTAGAAACAGCACCAATAACAGAGCCCTTATGTGAGTTTCTATACCTAACTCCTCACAAGACCTCTTTATCAGAACTAGGCCTACCATGGACAGGCTGTGTCTGCTCATCTAGCCCCAAGGGACTAACTAGCTCTTCAGCGGTTTTGGGGCCCCAGCTTCTCGTAGGCATGCAGCCGTATGCTTACAGGAATCCAACTCAAGCTCTCTATAGTCAATTCTGGAGGTGGGACATCTGTGGGCCCTCCGCCTGTATTGATATAAGACCATTCATGGGTCTTAAAGGCCTAACCATCTACAACGGGACTTATACAACACCAGAGGGCAGCTGGGAGGGCAATGTTACTATACAGACCAATACGTCCACCCAGCATTTCTTTCATCCCTGATTCAGGCCCCCTTTCCTTTTTCTCATAAGCAATAAGAGCTCTTTTAATTGCACCACCAAAATGTATCCTTAGCAACTGCTGGACTGGCACTTCTAGCTATGCTATAGCTGTCCGTAACCCTGCCTTACTTTGGGTTCCAGCCGCCTCACTTTTTGGCTAAACCCCACTAACCTATTCATTTGGGCTACCTTAGCTGGTATATTCCTCATAGCATTCTTCCTCTTCTGCTGTATGTTCACCATGATAGCCCGCATAATGGCACAATAGGCCATTATTATACACATCCAACAGGTGCTAATAAAAAAGGAAGGGGGAGATGTAGGTAGAGCACAGGAGATTTATCTCAGTGCAGTGGCTGATGCAATGCTGCGAGCACACTCCAGCAATTCAAATCTTTCTGGAAAACCAGAAAGATGGCAACGCCTGCCTGAGCCCCTCCTAGAGCCATGTACACAGTACCCCAACCTTTACACTCATTGGCTCCCTAAGAAGACCTGGCGTTCCATGATTGGCCACCTTCGCTATATATACTGCTATACTTCCTCAGTAAAATTAGACCTGCGTCACAGAACCTGGTCTCTGGAGTCATGCATGCAAATGTCCTAATGCTAGGGGCTCCGTCATCCTCACCCCTGGAAGACCCTCTGCTTCATCATCCAAGGAATTTTTGTTAAATGCTTTATTTTATACTTCATGAGGTTTTCCTGGTTATTACCCAATGCTCAAGTTGAGTTAGGCAAAGTTACCGACAGGTCAAATAACTGAGTTTAGCTTATTCATTGAGCCTTAACCTTAAACTGAATCCTGTAACTTCCTTTTAGAGTCAGCTCTGTTATAAGGATCATGGGCCTTTATCTTGATCTCATGGGATTATGGTGCCATACTTCAAAACACATTTTAGTCCAACTTCATTCACTCAAGATACCATTAAAAATCATATCTTGGCACTGGCTGGTGTGGCTCAGTTGGTTGGGTGTTGTCCCATGTACCAGGAGGTTGCCAGTTCAATTTCTGGTCAAGAGCACATGCCTGGGTTTTGGGCTCTCTTCTAGGTAGATAGCATACAGAAGGCAGCTGATTGACCTTGTGCTCTCACATGGGTGTGTCTCCCTTTCTCCCTCAGCTTCCTTTCTCTCTAAAAATCAATAAACTATCCTTTAAGAAAAAGATTATTCCTTTGTATCATGTGAGTACTTATCTTAGGATCCCATCTATTATTCTGGGGATCTCACTAAACTCCTTTCTGCCAAGTTGTCTGATTCGTCAAATGTAACCAACCATACCATTTCCTCCTTACCTCCTCCAAATGCTATTCAGCCAAGTGAGATGAGATATGTGATTGCTTTGAATCCACAATAATGGAAACAGTGTAAATCTCGGGTGTTGCTTCTATTATTACTAATATCACTGTTTCAAGTTATTGATAGAGTAGGGAGCATGGTATAAGACACAGAAGATTTCAGATGAGTCCCCATAGCAACAAATAACAGCCGTGAATCAGTTTCTTGACTAGAAAACTAGAATCCATACTTCCTTCCCACATTCCTATCTGCCAGTATGAAGTGAGGTAACACATGTGGACACATTCCATAGACAGTAAAGGGCTAACATGGTAACAACAGTTCTGAATATAATCACTATTATATCAATAATGTCTGAATTTTCTCCTTTCCTTCAGTTTCAAACTCCCAGAAAGATCCAGAGGGAAGGTAAAGCTAAAACTGAGACTAGACAAAAAATACCAGTGATGAAAACAATGTAATTGGGTGATTAAACAGATTCCTAAGCAGGAACTAAATAAAAGCTTATCATAATTAATTCTCATGGATTCTCCAAAGGCACCTGACTCATGGGATTTACAGAGAAAATGTAGCAATCTAATCTATAAAGCAATTTAATTATAATTAAATACATGTACGTGTATGTGTGTATATATATAACTTCTTATGTCACCTTTTATTTCTGAGGAAAACAAAATGAAATCAAAATTGCATATGACCAGGAATAGAAGATCCTACCAAAAAGATAGTATATTGAATGGTGTAATTCCACAAAATCAGAGACACTAGATGAAATCAATGATGAAGATAAAATATTAACTCCTTTAACCTTGTCTACGGTATTTCAAATAATGCCTAACTTACTTTCTACAATAAGAGAATTAGAAAAAGGTAGAAGAATTTTTAGATTTTCTTTCTCATTCGCATCTGGAAATGTTCAGTTTAACCACCACTAGAAAAGAATTTTGTTTTTGGTAAAGACATTCTTTTTCCCAAGGTGACTATGATTCTAGCCCATCAGAAATCCAGAATAACTCAAAATATTTCCAGTGGGATATCTCCCATTGACTATGGAATCTCCTCACCTCCCATTAACACTCTATAAAACACGGGGACTATCTGCTCAGGCTCTGAACTGAGACACAAACCTTCCCGAAAGACAACTACTTCTACCCGAACAACTGGTCCTCCTTTCCTCCTTGTCAGCACTGAAAGCTGAGAGAGGCTGTGTTTGGTCTCTTAATCAGACCTTGCTGACGGGCTGACATCCCTGCAAACGTTTTCACTTACTTTTTGGCAACAGTTAAATCCTTGCCAAAGGCCAGCCAGTAATTCAGAAAACACTGTTAGTAAGAGGCTGGGGGAGTCAGAGTGTGACTGTCAGCTAGCAATCTGTGGTGATGACAGGAGGGAAATGTAGGAGCTGAAACCATTTTAAAGGTCACTCTGTGGGCAGAACTGAAGACCTCTGATTTAGAAAAGGAAACAGAAATATGGGACATTGAAGTGCTGAGGATGCGACTTGCTGAGCACTCTGAAAAGTCACTATCCACTCCTGATGGTAAAAACTGCTTTACAGCCTAATACAGCTTAATTAACAACTATTTGCCTTATCGCAGATGTGAAATAATCTGGTAAAATAAAAATGTCAAATAATGTACCAATAGATCAATTGCCCAGCTTAAAAAAATATTGAAATAAGCTACTGTCTATACTTTTTCCATATTCTTCCTCCTGATCCTTTAGCCTTTCATTTTCTACCTTGAATTGCTAAATAACCAGAGTTTAAAATTCTTAGTAACACAGCATAAGCTTTCTGTGAAAACCAAATATATATGTATATATACATATATATCTGCAAATTTATGAGGATAATATACTAAAATATTTATAAATCATTTTTAAAAGGAACACAGATTATTCAAGAAAAATAATAGTAGGCTCATGCTTGAATTTAGATCACCCATTTCTCTCTTGCCTAAACAGGAGAAGACTTGGAAGAAGAAATGGCTTCAGTCTACTGGATGCCATACATATTCTGGACCAGGATCCCTCACTTATAAGACCTGCCAGACAGACGTGCTACAGTTTATTCTCCAAACTCTCACATTCTGTGTTATTTTTTTTTTTTTCTGGTTTCATTTTTCCCCCTAGATAAAGAGAACACTTGCATTTCATTCAGAAGCTCAGGCAAGCAGGGCTGAACTCTGTAATGTGGCAGCAAGAGCAGCTAGAACTTCCTGGTCTCCTCCTCCTACTACTCACATAACAAAGGAGCAGAGAGATAAAGAATAGCATGGTGACTATAGTTACCAGTACTTTATTGTATACTTGAAAGTTGCCAAGAGAGTAGATCTTAAATGTTCTCACCACACACAAAAATATAGCAATTATATGTGAGGTGATGGAGGTGTTAACCAAACCCATCATGATACTCATTTCTCAATATATATGTGTGTATCAAACCAGCACATAATACACCTTAAACTCACACAATGTTACATGTCAAATATATCTCAATGAAACTGGAAACAAAACAAAACAAAACAAGGGAGCACTCAAGGGAGGTCCAGTGGGTCCCAGGAAGGGCCTCTTTAGTAAAACAAAAAGGAAGGAAGATAAAGGGCACCAGGAAACTCATCACATAAGTCATAGTGCACATCTGGGACCTTCCAAACAGTGAATTCACTTGGGCAAACCCAGTCAATACCCAATGATCCTCACACATTTGACCTGCACTGCAAATCATCCATTGAGGT
Organism: Murina feae; assembly: GCA_004026665.1. Classification (NCBI taxonomy): domain Eukaryota; kingdom Metazoa; phylum Chordata; class Mammalia; order Chiroptera; family Vespertilionidae; genus Murina; species Murina feae. The sequence goes on along the minus strand of PVJC01005995.1, from coordinate 27,180 downwards.
GCCTGGAGTACATTCTGTAATTATTCATCAGAGTGAAAACTGCATTGGTTAAGGGCCAGTGAATCCCCAGTGACCCCATGACTCAGCTGTACGTGAATGCCACTGGGTCTGTAGGCAGATAAGAGGGACCAGCCCCAGTATCTGGGGAACAGTAATGCCAAGAACCACTTGCTTGCTCCTGTTTGGCAATGCTGGGTAGATGCGTTGGTTTCTGTTGGGTGATGAAGGGGAAGAAAGAAAAAACAACAGCACCAATTGGACCTTGAGAAGTTGGAAATTGGTTTACGTGGTAAAGCCACTGATTACGCAAATAACCAATATTCTTGGCTGTGGGTTAGGTTTAGCTCCTCCCCTGTCTCTTCACAACCATGGTTCTCTTCAGTTCCAAGTGACAGTGAGGGACAGTTTCCAGAGACCACTTTACTCAGGGGAGTTTCTATAGGGTAGGTTTCTCTATTTTCAGAGGTCTTTTCTATTTTCAGCGTGGTTTTCAAAGTCACCTGGCCATATTAGGTTACATATGGCACTTTTTAAAAAGTAGAGCCACTAAGACACCAAATTAAGCCAACGATCTTGGGGTGATTTCACCTGTAAAAAGAATGACCAAATCTTACCAGGTTGTTATTGATTTTGAGTTGTAGACACCCCACTTCCTTTGTCTGTGTCAAAAGCCACTCATTCCCTTTCTTAATGAAAACAAGAGGGAGTGATTATACCTCCTGGGGCTGTGCCATTTATGCTGTCTGAAAGGCACTTGAATGAGTGGCACATTATCTCACACATCTGGAGTTTACCAAATTAGCCAATTATGCTGGAGCTCATAAAACAAGGCCTTAAATGTCATTTAACTAGAAAATATTATAATCACCAAGTGGTCTGATTGTAAGATGATACTTGGGGCAGCATCAGTGGTTACAGAAAACAAATCATGAAACAAAACACAGTTCAAATACCCTCCAAATGCAACCACATATTTTCTACTTTCTGAAGAATACCGTATTTCTGAAGGCACCAGCAATCAACATGTTTCTCATTTGAAACTAAGTTTAATCTGACCTAGTTGTTTCCTAGTTATTTGCCTTGGGCAAACCAATGCCTAAGAATTTTTCTCATAAGAAAACTAAGGAGTATGCAGGATGAGAATAGACTGATGGAAAACCATGCATGTTTCAGAGAGATGGAGCTATCTGCAAGGGATGGGGCAACGATTGGACTAAGTGTTGAGTTGTTAGAGATTTGCGGTGCTGCCCCATAATCAACAAGATTTGGTTGACTGAACATATACTGGTCTTTCAGAGCTTGCAGACTTCACTTGAAGAAGGAGATTAAAGCTATTCTAAATTGCTATGTGATTTGAGGGAGGGTATATTCCAAAGATATTTAAAAGTTGGGGTTTTATAGCCACGACTTCCACACTATCTTCTTTACATTCAAATAATACCAACAAAATTTGGTGTTTAGTGAAAGGTGGTAGAGTATAAGGAAAAAATCATGGCATGCCACTAACCCCTGGGTAACTTCGGGCAAGTTATTTATTTCTCAGATCTTCAGTTACTTCATACAAAAGGCAGACACAATGATGCTGTGGTGAGTTTTGAATGGTGCAGTGTTGAGAATCATGAATTAAAAAGTCCCTAGCATAGTGCCTGTACATTGAAGAAAATAAGCATGCATTTTCTTGTCTTTACTTATATCACCCAGAATATCTTAAGTTCTGTTTTACACGTTGTTGTTTTTTTTCTCTTAATTTCAGGAGGAATGGCCACTAGGCACTTTCAGGGGAGGGAGAGTAAGGAGGTAGGAAGTCCCAGGTGTTTTGTTGTTGTTGTTGTTGTTGTTTTGTAGTATATTTATAATCCCCTCACCTGCTTGGGAACATCTCAATCACTTGCTTTAGAGGAAGGACATGTATGAAAAAGACTAGAAAAACATTCATGAGAGACTCTGGAACAACTGGAAGTGAGGCATGATGCGTGAACTCACGGTAAACAGAGACACCAGTCACTTTTGGCTAGGAGAGTAGGTGCCTTTAAAACCAATAAAGGCACCTAATCAACTAAGCTAAATCTTTGTGTCTCTCTGGGCTCACAATTACAGTAGATGGACTAGTTATTTATTTTTGTTAAACCAGAGAAAGATGAAGGATCATAGTGACAAAGGAGGTACTCTCAACAGTGACAGATTCCTTTCCTCTGAGTTCTCTCTTCCTTTTTAGATAAAACAGTGATGGCCTTTTTGGTAAAATCAAACTAAACATGATGATTTCATATTATGGAAATCCTTACTCAGAATTTGGAAGGTATTTATTGTTTTACTTAAATTAATTTCACCTCTGTAAAGCTGGGTTGAAAAAACTATGTCTTTAATAAAAGGACTATGTATCTATGATTTTATGAAGAAAAAGAATATCAGAAACCATAAAGGGTTTTGGACCCTGGTGACTGAGTTATTTTCTCTAGGAAATGTGAATTCTGGGCAGAGAGGTGCAGAATTGCATCCCTAAGAACCACTACTTCACTTTCTTACAGAAGGATGGGATATATGTGCAGATTCTAAGTGTCTTCACAGAGTTTAATGTTTTCTAACGACATAAAAGGACTAGCTTTCAAAACCTTATATTGGAGGGAGATAGGTAAACCCAGGAGACAGGAATTCTCCTAAATGTGCTAATAGTCAAATGGACTAGTTCTCCTTGAGAACCACAGACCAAACTGGTCTCTGTGTACCTGAGTGACAAGAACATGCTTGATGCCTTTTATTTTTTCTTCTTGTCTAATCACAATGGCTAATACTTCCAGTACTATGTCGAACAGGAGTGGTGAGAGTGGGTAACCCTGTCTTATGCCTGTTCTAAGGGGAAATGGTTTTAGTTTTTGCCCATTGAGTATGATGTTGGCTTTGGGTTTGGCATATATGGCTTTTATTATGTTGAGGTATGATCCTTCTATTCCTACCTTGCTGAGAGTTTTTATCAAAAATGGGTGCTGAATTTTGTCAAATGCTTTTTCTGCATCAATTGATATGATTAAGTGATTTTTATCTCTTAATTTGTTCATGTGATGCATCACATTTATTGATTTGCAGATATTGTACCATCCTTGCATCCCTGGGATAAATCCTAGTTGGTCATGGTGTATGATCTTTCTGATGTACTGCTAGATCCGATTTGCTAGGATTTTGTTGAGGATTTTGGCATTTATGTTCATGAGGGCTATTGGCCTGTACTTATCTTTCATTGTGTTGTCTTTATTGGAAAAGAAGAAGTAAAACTGTCCTTATTTGCAGATGACATGATATTGTAGATAAAAAACCCTAAAGACTCCATAAAAAAATTATTAGACTTAATAAATGAATTCAGCAATGTAGCAGGATACAAAATTAACGCCAAGAAATCTATGGCATTTTTGTACACCAATAGTGAACGTACAGAAAGAGAGACTAAAAAAACAATCCCATTTACCATCACACCAAAAAAACTAAGATACCTAGGAATAAACTTAACTAAAGAGGTAAAAGACCTCTACTCAGAAAACTACAGGATGTTGAAAAAAAAGATAAAGGAAGATATAAACAGATGGAAGAACATACCATGTTCATAGATTGGTAGAATCAATATCATTAAAATGTTCAGACTACCCAAAGCAATCTATAAATTCAATGCAATCCCCATTAAAATTCCAAAGGCATATTTTACAGACCTAGAATGAACTCTCCAAAAATTCATCTGGAATAAAAAAGACCCCAAATAGCTGCAGCGATCTTGAGAAAGAAGAACAAAGTAGGAGGGATCTCAATACCAGATATCAAGCTGTATTATAAAGCCACTGTTCTCAAAACTGCCTGGTACTAGCACAAGAATAGACATATAGATCAATGGAATAGAATAGAGAACCCAGAAATTGACCCAAACCAATATGCTCAATTAATATTTGACAAAGGAGGCAAGAACATAGAATGGAGTCAAGACAGTCTCTTCAATAAATGGTGCTGGGAAAATTGGACATACATATGCAAAAAAATGAAACTTGACCACCAACTCACACCATACACAAAAATAAACTCAAAATGGATAAAGGACTTAAATGTAAGATGGGAAACCATAAAAATACTAGAGGAATACAAAGGCAACAAAATCTCAGACATATGCCAAAGCGATTTCTTCACTGATACAGCTCCTAGGGCATTGGAAACTAAAGAGAAAATAAACAAATGGGACTTTATCAAAATAAAAAGCTTCTGCACAGCAAAAGAAACCATGAACAAAACAACAAGAAAGCCCACTACATGGGAGAACATATTTGCCAATGTTATCACCGATAAAGATTTAATATCCAACATTTATAAGGAACTCATACAAGTTAACAAAAAGAAGACAAACAATACAATCAAGAAATGGGGAAAGGACCTAAATAGACACTTTTCAAAAGAGGACATTCAGAAAGCCAAGAGACATATGAAAACATGCTCAAAGTCACTAATGATCCTAGAGATGCAAAACAAAACAACAATGAGGTACCATCTCACACATGTCAGAATGGCTATCATCAACAAAACAAAGGACAAGTGCTGGAGAGGATGCGGAGAAAAAGGAACCCTCGTGCACTGCTGGTGGGAATGCAGACTGGTGCAGCCACTGTGGAGAACAGTATGGAGTTTCCTCAAAAAATTAAAAATGGAACTCCCTTTTGACCCAGTGATCCCACTTCTGGGAATATATCCTAAGAAACCAGAAACACCAATCAGAAAGTATATATGCATTCCTATGTTCATAGCAGCACAATTTACCATAGCTAAGATTTGGAAACAGCCTAAGTGCCCATCAGCAGATGAATGGATTAGAAAGCTGTGGTACATCTACACAATGGAATACTATGCTGCTGTAAAAAGGAAGGAGTTCTTATCATTTGTAGCAGCATGGATGGAACTGGAGAGCATAATGCTAAGTGAAATAAGCCAGTCAATGAAAGAAAAATACCACATGTCCTCACTCATCTATGAATAACAATAACCATTATAAACTGGTGAACAAAAATAGATACAGAGGCAGAGCAGCATCAAACAGACTGTCAAATTACAGCAACAAAGACAGGGAGGGTTGGGGGGGGGGGGTAACAGATCAACCAAAGGACTTTTATGCATGCATTTAAGCATAACCAATGGACACAAAACACTGGGAGGTAGGGGAGGCTGGGAGAAGGGCAGGGGACAAAAGAGATATATGTACTAATCTTTGTAATACTTAATGTAATAAAAAAATGAAAAAAAGAACATGTTTGAAATCTCAGTGTAGTCTAAAAGCTAAGTAAGAAAATCAAAAGGAACTGCTTTTGCTAGCAAAAAAGTTCAACACGGTATGTGTTCAAAGACTTTCTTTGCTTTCCTTAACTGTAGGCGACGAAATGCTCTTACTCCGTATCAAACACAACAGGTAGCTTTTTCTCTTACGAATATTTCCATCTCTAAGAGAGGAGTTTCTGACTCTTGGCTAACAGCAAGCCCATGTCTAACAGCAGTACAGACAGAACGCCAATTTGCTGTAGAAGCAATTATACATACAGTCTAGGAAAAGGCCGATTTTACTAGCAAGGACCACACATACTGTATGTTTGTTATATTATTTGATATCAAAGCAGAAACATCAAATTCTTCCTAAAACACACATGAAATGAAGAGCCTGGCTAAGGAACTCCCACATGTAATTCAGAGATATCTGTTACAGCTTACAGAACTTGGCAATGCTGACACTACTGTTTTACTGGAAAGAGACATGTGTATTGATTACATAATACACTATGACTGCTTTACACATATGTTGGGTAAAATGAGCATGATTTTGATACTAATTGCTATAAAACGGGTACACCACCAATGTATGACACTTAGGTATCACATCACCTGTGTAACAGCAAGAACTTGCCAATCTTATATCACTAGGTGACCTCATAATATTTAATCAGGAGTCAAGATTATTATAACTTAAGAGGGGTGGTCTATAGTAAAACTTGCCATCTCTGTTCCATTTTGAATCATTACAATATTAGTGTGATTCATTCATTTGTTCATTGCGCAGTTACTATCTGTACTCAGTGCCAAATAGAGGCCTCAGGGATCCAGAGCTAAATGAGACATGGCCTTTAGGGCAATACATTCTTGAGGTGGGAGAGGGGAAACAGAAAATGAACACAATAAGTCAGGGCGGTGGATATCATATTTTATATAGCATGTGTATATAAAGAAAGACTCATAGAGAGAACATGTGATAGAGGAAAGACGGTTAGAGAGAGTGAAACTGAGGACACCCTGGAATGAGGAGCAGCAGTTTCTTGCGTGAGTTAGGGTGTTGGTCCTTCAGGAATAGGGAATAGCATGCAATGCCTTGAGAGTGTGAGAGAGCAGAGGACTGAAATGTTTGCTATTCCTGGAGCAAATGGGTGAGTGAGACATGAGCCTGGAGAAGAAGGGATGCCACATTAGAAGGGCTGCACATCATGACAAAGAGGGCATATTTCCACATATTCCCAAATACTCTCTATAGAATAATGAAAACAGTATGATACTGGAATAGAGATAGATAAATTAATAAGACAGAAGAGGAAGTGGAGAAACAGGATGGGAAAATTAGATGACATATGTGAAAATTTAACAGTTGAGTAAAGGATGGATTTTTCAACAAGTGGTGTTTGGACAACAGTCAATTGTTAGTCAAACCACTTGAAAATAAAATTTAATTCCTATCTACCACACTGCACATGAAAAAATATTCTTATATGGATGAAAGATTTAAATGTAAAGTACCAGAAGAAAATGTTTATAATATTGGAATTAGGAGATGACCTTCTTTTTATAAGCAAATTTGACATCAAAATGGCAAAGCAAATTTTACAAAGCTAAACAGACAGATATAATCACAATCTTCAAACAATACAAACTTTTGAAAGGTGTAAGACACTATAGTTGTAAGAAAATTGACAAGTTAGGAAAAATATTTGCATTATATGTAATAGCCAAAAGATTAGCACCTACAATAATATGCTGAGCTCCTACAAATCAATAAAAAAATCACCTAATAGAAATGGGCAAAGGACAGATAAGCAATTCATGAAAGAAATGATACTTTATGATACAAAAGTATGCTCAATTCCCATTGCATCAAAGGAATACTATAGTTTTACTTTTCACCTGTTAGATGACAAGCAAGAGCTGCATGTGAGGGACAGATATGCCAAATAATGGTTATAATGCTCAGGGTTTGACAGGGTATGAAAAATGAGAATTTAAACACTAAAGGTATGAAATCATTACGTCCTTTTTGCAAGATAATTTGGCAACATCTGATCCTGTAAATCCATATCTTTGTTTTATAGCTATATATACATAGGTACACACATATGTAAAACTAGTTTTTTGCATATGCAAAACAACCAAGAATATTTATTACACTGTTGTTCATAAGAGCGAAAATCTGAAAACAGCCTAATGGTCCACAAAAAGGATTAATTTAATAAATTGCAGCAGGTAGATAAATAAATTGCTATGCTGCTGTTGAAAAGGATATACTGGCATGGAAAGATGTTCATGATATATATTTAACTAAAATAAACAATTAGCAGAACAAGTATCCACAGGACAAGTTGCCAAAAGAGATAGTGAACTATAGCAGTTAGCAGCACAGATACTGGGCTCAAGCAGACCTAGATTTGAGTCCCAGCTCTACTGCTTACCAGATATATGAAAAATTACTAACTTCTCAGAGTCTTGGTTTCTTCATTTATCCACCTGGAATGGATTCTAATAGGACTTACCTCTCAGAGTTATAAGGAGAATTTCTAGTACATAGTGAGGCTAAATATACTAGTTATTAGTACTACTGTTACCACTTTTCTGTAATTATTTTCAACCAATTCTCTTATGAAAACAACTTCAAAAAAATGCAACTTAATATCTTTTAGAAGATTATGCCGGATAAAGTCTTTAACTGAATTTATACATCAAAGACTATTTTAGCTTATGTAACCAAAATATTGTATAATTTGTTCAACTATCAGGCTAATGAATTTGACACAATAATTTCTGTTGTAGATCAGTTTTGATCAAATATTTGTAAACCACAATACAAACAAGGACCATGTTTAAGCAATATATTTAAGAATAAAAATAAGGAACTGTTATGTTCACATAGGCCTAGTTATTGAGAACTCTAAAAAGCCTTCATTGCACAAATTAGAAATTGTCCTCTAGTCATCAAACATCAAGCTGATGTTTTTTATGGTAGTTTCTATTGTATATGTAACCTTTTTATGGTAATTTCTATTGTACACATATTTAATTTTCAATCATATTATCAAGAACAACATCAAAAAGTAGGAAGGCACTCCTTTACACATTTTCCCCTAATAAGATTAGGAAAATATCCCATTCAAAATGAGAAGCTGTGTTATGTAGTAATATATTTAATTGTCTAAATATATAACATAGAGTCTATATATGAAGAACCATACATACCCTTCTGTTCGGAAAATTGTTCGAAAGCTGTCTCCTAAGCTTTTGTAACTGTTTGGATCAGTTGAACATCTCTGAATCTGGAACCTAAAAACAAAATTAAATACACACACAAAAAAAAAATGAAAGTTAAAGATTTTGCCAAATGGTTTTTCTCATTTTTCATCTTAGGAAACTCAGCCTTTTCAGATTAATCCAAAAATATTCTTTGTTTGCTACAGTTTATTGATTTATTTTTATATTCCCTTTACCTTATTTTTGTAACCTTTAAATTATTGTATTTCTCTGTACTTTAATAGAAACTGTAGAAAGAGGTTTTTTCCCATCTGTTGCTCAGCCAGACAGATGCACCCTGAGGCATGTATACTTTTCTCTTTTGTGAAAAACATACACAGATGTCATCGATTGCTTTAATGGATAATTCAGAAATCTGAAGATGCATGTGAAACAAAGAAGCAGCTCTATTTCTTATCTTAGCTAGTGCTCCTTGATGGTAAGTTAAGACAAAGGTTAACAATACAGAGCAGCTAATGTGGCCTAACTTGGATCCTGTGAATTGGCACTGCAGTGTGAATACAGTTTACCCTCACTCTTTCATGATAGATAGAGCAAGTGGTCATTGTGGGTACCGTATTTTCCAGCGTATAAGACAACTTTTTAACCCAGGAAAATCTTCTCAAAGGTTGGAGGTCGTCTTATACACCCAGTCATCTTACACGCCACAAAATACGGTAGTTCAGGCTATCTGGATTTTTATAGAAGTACAATGCACTGCATACAATTGGTGCTCAAGAAAGTGTCCCATTTTGGAATGCTAAATTATTTTTTCTCCTTCTCTTTGGGTATGATCATACATTTTGGAACTCTAACCTTCAAAATATGGATATTTTCAGTATGAGATTCATTTTGTATTTCACCCTGGGGTTTGTTTCTAAAGAAGAGATTTATTCATTTCCTGACACCCCAGTTGTTCTGTTTTCAGGTTTCTTTAGTCTGCCTACTCCTTGCATTTAAGTTCCTTGTCCCAATTCTGAATTAAGGCCCTTATCCCTTAATTTCCTCCATAATTTTAGCAAGCATTTAAAAAAATTTGCAAAAGCACCTCTCATATTCTCTAATTTGAGATATTTTTCTCAGATTGTTGCATTTATGATAGGACCACAACTTCTACTCCTCTAAGAGTGATTTATTTTGTATTTCTAGACCCCATGGAATTATGTTTAAAATTGATACATACATCACAGAAAAGAGTGAATAATTACTCTGATTGAAGAGGTTGAGCATCTGAACAAAACAAGTATATCATAAGATTGGAAAGGATTTTGTAAAGTGGAGAGTTGTTGAATGTGATTGTTTAGGGGACTAGCCATTCTGAAATGAGGGAATTAAATCTTCAGCAGAGTGCTTGGCACATATAAACCGATAAAAAATAGTTATTGCCTAATGAGATAAATTAGGAGAGCATGCAGGGCAAAACATAAAAGCAACACAATAGTCTAGGTGAAGATAAGAATGTCAGAATAAGCCCGAACAAGCCCGCAACCTGGGCATGTGCTCTAACAGGAATTGAACTGTGACCTCCTGGTTCATAGCTTGATGCTCAACCACTGAGCAACACTGGTTGGACTAACTATTCTTTTAAGAAAATAACTTGAAAATATTTTGTATATTATAAAAGCATCACATGCTCATAGATTTTTCTCATTTATGATCATTTTTATTGTTTGCTTACCCCTGTTAAATTCTTTTCTAGATGTTTCTCTTTCAAATGACCAAGTATTTTAAAACATTGCCATGCGAAATAAAATGCTATAGATTTTATAAAACCCAGGACATTATTTTTCAAGAAGTACAATAAACAAACAAACACAGGAGGAAAAAATAATTAGCAGTATATCCAAAATGTCAAGCAGCAGCAGTACCATGTGCCCAGGTGTTCATCAGAGGGAGCAATTACCACACCCTGAGGAGGACCAAAAAAGATTTCAAGAAGGAGAAAGGATCTGAGCTAGCCCTGTAGGATTCGGAGAGGAGAAAGAGCAAGCTAGGAGAAAGCATGCCAGGTTGGGGGAGAAGTCCAGTGAGGAAACAAAGGCCAGAGAGGAAAAGACCTTTCAAGAGAAATGAGGGAAAAGACGCCATCACAGCAACTGACGACTGCTAGCTTCCTTCGGGGCAGGTGCTACAGCACTCTGCTGGTGGCATTCAGTTGCTCAGGGTGGGTGGAGAACTGAGAGAGGTAGAGGAGGGTATTTAGGAGATAATAGTCAAAGTCTGATACAGGTCATTTGACTTTTTCCTGTTCCTTAGCTGAGCACCTAAGCTAATTCTGCAGGGCCACGTCACCGCTGTGTGTATCTGGCCCCAGAAGGGACTGTGCGAGTCAGCAGAGGGCAGAAGCAATGTCTGGAAAGTGTCCTGCCGGGGTAGAGACATCAGCTTGGTCTATGATGTCAGGTGATTGGGTAAGGCAGGCCTTCTGTTGGCTTACGCAAAGACAAACACAATACTGCATACAGTTCTTTCATAATTAACTAGTTATCTAACCTGGCCATTGGAAGTCCAAGCACTTCACTCACTAGTTGCAATTTCTTTTTTTTTTTTTTTCAGAATCCGACAGATGGTATTTCCAAACCATTATTTATTAAGTTGATAAGAGTTCTTGAACATTTACTATGTATTAGGCATTCCATTATTTGAAGCTTTATAAAAAAGTAAGACATATCCTGCCCTTTATTATTATTTTTTTAAATTTATCTTTATTATTGAAAATACTACAGATGCCTCTTCCCTTTCCCCCCTCCACTGACTCCCTCAACACTGCTCCCATCTCCCACCCCCAGGCCTTCACTGCACTGTTGTCTGTGTCCATGGGTTATCCTATATAATAAAAGGCTAATCTGCAAATTGTCCCCTCAATTGGGAGTTCATCTGGGAGTTCAACCAGGGGGCAGGCTGGCCAGCCAACCACCCGCAGTCCCTCCCCCCAGCCAGCCCCACCCCTGATCACTCCCTCTACCCTGATCGGGGGAGACCAGCCAGACCCCACCTGTGCACGAATTCATGCACCAGACCTCTAGTGCATCCTATATAATAAAAGCTTAATATGGAAATTGACTGAATGGAGGAATGACTGGTAGAATGACCACTGTGACACGCACTGACCACCAAGGGGCAGATGCTCAATGCAGAAGTTGCCCTCAGCTCACAGGCTCCAGGCCAGCCAAGGCGGATGCCAGCAAAGGCCTCCCCCTGATTACCCCAAAGGTCACCCCATAAAGGAAGGCCACTGGTGGTGGCAGCAGAGGGTGGGGGCAGCAAGAGGGTAATGCCAGGCCAGCCAAGGCAGGTGCTAGTGGGAGCCATCCGATCACCCTACTGATCATCCCACAAATCAGATCTGATTGCTGGCCAGGCCTAGGGAGCCTAGCTGTGCATAAATTTCATGCACCGGACCTTTAGTATATATATATATATATATATATACTATATTTTCCTTTATATATATATATATTCCTTTATATATATATATATTCCTATATATATATATATTTTCCTTTATATATATATATATATATATATTTTCCTTTGGTTAATCTCTTACTGCCCTCCTTACCCACCTCTCCTCTGAGTTTTTTCAGTCTGTACCATGCTTCCATGTCTCTAAACTTATAGTTAAGGTGAAGGAGTTAGGTGCAAATAGATGATTACTATATACAAAGAATAATGTTTAGGAATAGTGTTTAAGAATATCAGATGTCAGCCAATGAGTTCTAATGATACTGAATTAACACTAGTATCATCACTCTTATTGAGATGATCTATGGGTGGACTGTGGCTGATAGAAAACAATACGGCATTGAGAGACTGGACTAAAGAGGGAAAACAGGAGGGTTATCTGTGGGCTAAATAGCTGTGATTAAACTTTCCCCACCCACATTAGAGCAGGCAGCAAAGACCGTCAGTGGAATCCTTGAGGAGGGTTCTATTTAGAAGCTGACTGTCTGATGAGTGATGCTATGCTAATTACAAACAGGAGTGGCAACATCAAAGCAACATTACATGGGAAGCGTCCACAACAGCCTTGTCGAGCAATGCAAGAGGCATGGTAAACACTAATTCCTCAGCGAGGTCTACACACCACTCTTTATTGCTAAAGCAGCTGGAGGTCCCATTAAACAGGCTAAGGCAAGAATAGCTGTCTCTTCTATTGCACATTTCACATACTGCATGTCTACACTCTTCAGAGTAAGTACTTGCAGTATTTAGTTCCACTGTACATGACTTATTGTGATCACAGAGTTATCAGTTCTTCTAAGGAATCTGTTTCAAGTTGATATAATTACAGTGCATTTTGGTCAATCATGTAAAACAGCAATTTTCTTCTTCCTCTCCACTACATTTCAACAACTTAAAAGGTCTCTCTCTTGGACTGAAGTCTTACATCAGCATCTTCCAAACTGCATTCTGTGCTAACAAATTCTCTCTATGCTTGAGGAGACAAATGTCCAGTTACGTAATCCAACTGTTTGTAAAATTACAAAGGCAAAGCCACACCACACTTGATTGTAGTTAGAAGAAAAAGTTGGACTTTTCCCTGGTCCTAATAAAAGCGGTTTAGACATATCTGGAACTTCCATATGACTAACTTCTTTTATTAAAAGGAAAAATTGCTGCCAAACTGGCAAATTGGACAATGAAGTATAACCCTTGAGAAATGTTCAGTGCCTAACACAGGTCAGAATAAAACACAAGGGAAGGATGTGTGGCTCAAAGCCTCTTCCCATCTCCCAGGAGTCAGCAATCTCACCAGCTGCCATGCCAGGGCACACAGTACTGTACGCCCTGCAAATGGGAGGGAGCTGCCCTATCAGGTCAAGGAAAGGACGCTCAGCATTCACAAAAGCATATTTTAGAAACCAAAGGACGATCTCACTTACTAAAAGGATTTTCTCTAAGCTGGTCAAGAATCATCGCTATGGCATTTCCCGCTGACTTAACTGTGTGTTTCGTCAGTGACACCAAATTTTAAATTAGTCTGTTGTTGAGTCTCAGCACAGTTAGAAGTGCCACTTTAGGCCAGCTTGGTAGAGCACTCTTAAGATATGGTCACAAGAATGGCATGTAAGAAGTAAAATGGCATTGCTGCCTAAATAGCCATAGGATGAGGTTGTTTGAAAATTCCCAAATTAAAAGTAATTTTGTAATTTATCATCTTCTTAAAAAATACTGATGATGTCAGATGGAGTCCATTCTTGGAGTAAAGACTTTAGGACATACTTGCATAGATATATATACATGTACGTGTAATTTATAGATTTGCATGAAGGGCAGCAGTTGAGTTGCAAAACATTGGATTAGGTGATGAAATTTATTCTGAAGCTGTTTTTGTGTGGTACGCACTTTGCTTTTTACTTAGTACATAAGATTAACTGTGGAGCTTTAGGATAGGGAACTGATGGAGATTTAGGGAGCGAGGCTGGCCCAAGCCATCCCTTTTGCACTGCCACTAATCCTGAGCAAAGCAGCGAGATAGGTGAAGTTTATTTCTAGATCATTCCCAAATCATTTTCCAGTTCAATAGTATTTTTGTGCTCTGTCCTACCTTCCCTATTCAACCCTGCACTTAGAAAAGCATTCCCATCAATCATTTATCCTTTTGTGGCTTTTAATTTGACCTACTGTTTCTCAGAACTCATCCCGCTAAAGGGATTTCAGCTAACAAACAAAAGGTAGGAAGATTTGGTTTTGTTTAGGATGGGGATGAAGGGGAAATTTACTACCCAAGATCCTAAATGCATTTTTTTTTCCTGAATGGAATTTTATGTTACCATAATGCACTGGGCTTCATAAAAATAACACCTTTGTGTCAAAGGAGGTGAGGTGCTTTGGGGACCTGAAACACAGACTAGGAGTCACCGGCTATAATTCCAGTGTTGCCACCAATAAATAGTAAACACTGCTGAGATTGTAATTTAATCTCATTGCCTTTCTCCCAGTAGTAAAATGGGACAGCAGACATTAGAGGATACTTAGATTTTGAAGGGACAGGGACACACAAACTTAATGTTTGAATTTGTTAGCCATGAGAGAGAAGCGACATTTCATTTTGTTTTGTAAAGTCCAAAGGTTCATATTTTATAGGGGTGGAGAATGCTAATAAAGGCCCATATTTCATAGGGGTGGAGAATACACTGACAATAAGTGGTGATGAACCTAATGAAACACCCTGCAGAGATCTCTGTAAATGTGTATGAACAAAGATTATTAGTAATCACCAGAATGTCACACGTGCTCCTTAATAAACACTTAAGAAACCCACTAATGAGTCAGAGATTAACAGACTAAAGGTTTGCAATTACAGACACATTAAAAGGATAACTGTAGGGAGATTAAATAAAGATTTTAATTCACTGTAATTAGCCTATCTTACCAAATAAGATGCTACTCCTAAGGGGTATGTTTGTTTTCTCGCTGGTTGATTGAGCATGGCCTAAGTCAGACTGAACGTGCAAATACACGTCTGTGATTGGGAAACTTAGGTGCACACCCCTAGCTGACAAACTTTGGGGAAAAGCCCTGGAAAGCACATCTTTAGAAAAATTCCCACCATGTTTATTTATTTCCTGAACTCTGAAGGGTAACCAGTGAGGCTTCCCTGAAGGAAGAAAACCCTGTTCCCACAAAAGGCTGCGGGCTGCCTGGCAAGGGCTGGGCCTCTGCACCTGCCAGCCCTGCAGAAACACCACTCAGATGGTGGGGAGGTGGGTTGCTGATTTTAGAGATGATTCTGTCAGTTTTTTTTCAGTAAGTGCTAGAAAGGAAGATTTCCTTCTAAGTTTTCTCTGCATCCACTGCTTTATTATTCCAGTTTTAAGTACCCAGTGATTATGAGTGGTAATTAGAAAAACAAAATAGTTAGCTGGTATTTGTTTTATTTCAGATTGATACTAAGCCATAACATTGCCTTAGCAACGCGAGCACGAGACCTTTCATCATGTTGGAAGGGTGTGGCTGAAGTGCCAGACAGATCTCTGCCTCCACACTTCCTGAGTGCCCCTCTGCAGGCGGGGCAAGGCTAAGAGTTCTTGAGACCCAGAGGTAAATAAGCCACAGAAGGGAACAAACATCTGAGGGGCAGGAAGGTGTTAGTACACAATTATAAAATAAGGCAGAATACAAATATTAAATAGAGATCCTAGGAACCTGGTTCACCTGCCATTTAAGCATTGCCTTCACTTGCTGGGTCCACAGTCTGGGCCTGGCATAAGTTAACATCACAAAACAAAGCTAACAAATCTACAAGCATCTTGGCTGTGACCCGGCAGCGAGCGCTGACTGAAGTTCTAAGCTGTGCTCAGACAGGTTTTTCTGTTTAGCAAATTATTCTAAAAATTCAGGGAAAATAAAAAGACTTTTCCTGATTGTTGCTCAGTCATCTTCCTAGAATAAGGTGACCAGGTTTTAACATTGGTAAAGCGGGACACCATTGACTGCTTGGCCGCCGAAAACCGTGTCTTCCCTTCCTGTTCTCCAGCCATTCCCTAGCTTGTTGTGGATTCTTTCCAAAAATCAGGACTTTTTAAAAACGCTGCGGAACGAGGGACAAATTGTTAAAAATCGGGACTGTCCCACCAAAAGCGGGACATCTGGTCACCTTATCCTAAAAGCATCTCTTTATAAAAGAAATAGAAACCTATACCTGGAAATAAATATAAATAAATAGATGTCTTTCACCTGTTTAAAGTGTGAGTGTTTTTACTCAGTGTAGGCAGGGCTAGGTGGGTTGGGCTATGCTTTGACTTAGTGTTTATGATATTGTAAAGGAGACCAATAAATTTCTCCCCATGATTATAAAACAGTTTATAATTTGAAGAACTATGTAACCTGGAGTGCTCTGTCAGCCTAGATAATTACTACAGATAAAGTAACAACATCTTGGCAAGGCCACAAAAGCAAGGGAAATTTGTACCATGTAATTTTGAACATGTTTTTTAACAAATCCTCAAAAATATTGTCTCTGAAATATCAGATCAACCCAGATAGACTGATTATACTTTAAGTAATTTCCTGTGATCCTAGACACATCTAATTGCAGTCTCATTTAATAAGCCAAGGAGATTTAAAGTCTGCTATTCTGTCACTGTGAATTTCACAATTTATATCTTAACAGTATTTAAATAACCTATAAATGGTTCATCATTTTGCCAACCATAATTTTGTGACAATAAACATTTATCTATTTGTCCCTGATTACTGTGATAAAATAGATATAGTTTTGTGCATCTTACACAATTATGACATATGTTATTTCTAGTATTTGAATCTGCATAAAATTTGACACTGTAAAATGAATCATGATAAGAGACTTTGTTCTACCATCTGGCACAAGTTCTTCCAGTTGTGTATATTACTTAAGGGATAATAACTAAGTGTACTGACATATAATTTTAAAATCTATTTTAATGGCAATATACTAGTTAACAAGTTAGAGACAAATGATCATTAGAGATTACAACCTAAATCTAATAATGTTAAACCACAAGTAATAAAATAGGCTAATTGAAATAGTTGTATAATTAAAACGCTCCAAGCATAAACTGGTCTCAATTAAACAAAAGCTTGACTGGCATGACTCTCAGACTTTTGTTTTGTGAAATGCATGTGACATTATAAACCTATACTTAATATTAGATGAGAGTGCTGCCACTCAGTGAATATACACACATATATTCATTCTATATACTTCAATTAAATTTACATTTAATGTCCACAAATGACTTCACATCCAGATGCAGCCACCTACATTTTCTCAAGTGCACTGGGAAACAGCTGGCGATTACAGTAGTTCATTAGTATGAATCCAGCTTGTATGTGGGGATGAGGGAAGGATGGCTCATAAATCGAAAATGAAACCCATTATCTAGGCAATGAGAACAGAGAAAGCTACATCAACTTCATCAGTCAAATGTTAAAATTATAATAATCATGACAATATCAAAGTTTTTCCATATTCCCAAAATAATTAGTTTTTAAAAACTTGAACTTCTTGCTCAAAAGAAAAAAGTTAGCTCTATTCTTTCTTTCTCTGATCCTCCCCACCTACCTTCTTGGGTGCTAGCATTCACCAATAGCACCTATTGCCTGGTGCCACAATCTCATTCTTACCGGTTCAACATCAGCCCATTTCTCAGGACAAGACGGAAGTTCTTGATTTCTGGCCTCCATAAAATATTTCCAGGGAATTAGAAAGCAGAATCCTCTTACTGGCCCTGGGCACTCAGCCACTTCACAAGAGTTAATTATGCACTAGAAACCTTAGTCCGGGGTCTCAGTAAGGAAGCTGTCAGAGAACATAGAGTCTCTGGAGACTTAATGTACCATTCTACATTGTTTTCACTGATCAAATGTGTCTGTTTTATGGTTTAGCACTAATACAGAATGGTACTTTTCAATAAAGTCAAAGAAAGGACAATTAAAAAGTGGGTTGTTTCTTTGCATCTGTAAGCACAAATGCTTATGTTTGAAAGAAATTTGGAAAGTGAAGATAAATAAACTTGGCTAATAAGGAAGAAGACATGCTTAAATCTATCATAGTTGAGGAAAATTTCAAGGAACGTTTTTATTGTTATACTATGACTAGGGGCCAGTGCACAAAGATTTGTGCACAGGGGAGGGAGGCAGTGCAGGGGAGGAGTCCCTCAGCCCGAACCTGCACCTTCTCCAATCTGGGAGCCCTCAGGGGAGCCCTCCCCAATCCGGGAGTTTCTGTCTGTCTTTGCAATCAGATGAGAGAATTGTCTGAGACCCCAACCCAGTTTGGTTTGTTGTTCACAGAATAATAGAGGCATTTTTTTTTCTTTGCTTCATTGGTGGAGATTTCCTGGAAGTTTCAGGATACCTTCCCTTTAATTTTTCCTAGACACTCTGATTTTACTTATGTCTCTCACCTTGGCTTTCCCTCCATCCCCCACTGCAACAGTAACTTGCTCCAGGCTCACTTTGCTCTAGTGGCTAGGAGATCCATCTACCACCAGAACTATGATTCCCAGCATTCTTAGTGCTCCCCGTGCTCTGGGCTTCAGCTTTCAGTCCTAAGGCTGCCATCAGAACTACTATTCCCAGAATTCCTGGTTCTCCCTGCGCTGCGAGTGACCAAGGGAGCCACAGCCCCCCAAGCTGCCTCTGTATCCAAATTAACCCACCATCTTTGTTGGGTTAATTTGCATATTCACCCTGATTGGCTGGTAAGTGTAGCAAAGTGACTGCCAATTCACATGTTTTTCTTTAATTATATAGGAGGATTGACCAAAATTTGGATGGGTTGTTATCAGTTTTAAATGTGGACACGGTTTTCAAAAGCATTTCATAGGTGGCTAGAACCCCCAATGACAAAGAAATGGTAACCATCTTGCTTAGTTGTGAATTACTTTTAACTTTGAGAGCAGTTTTACACAAATGATCATATCTCAGGTTCTCCTTACTTTCACAGTTCCTTATATTTGTAGGGCTAACATCACTTGAAAAAAAAAAAAGAGGAAAAGTATCAGATTGAAGTTAAAAAGGCACCAGACTAGAGGGAATAGGTTTACTGAAGTCTCTCAGCTGTCCTGCAGATTTGTCTCTCTAGTTCAGTCAATGACCAGTAAAGTTGGTTCTATCTTTGAACCCCAGCTTCTTTAGTTGTCAAAAAGGGATTAATGTTACTTGCACGTCAGCCAACTACCTTTGAGGTTTATCTCTGGAACTCTAAGGAAATCAGCCCTGAATGAATTGTGCTGGAGGGAGCCAGGTTTTAGAGGTGCACCAACGGTGTTCATTTACTTTGAGCTGTCACCGGCAGGAGTATAGACTGTGGATGGAGAGAGATCTCTTCATGGGGAGGTGGGATGGACATCTTTGTAGAAGAATTTAGATGCCCTCTTATTTGAAAAGCAAAAGACCTCATCTGATTCCTTTCAGCACTCTCATTGTAGACACTGGATTGATATATATTCTGGACCTTTCTAAAAAATATCTTTCTATATTTATCTAGCACCTATTCTATGGGGTTTATTTATTTCCAAATGTTAAATACCTACTCTGTGACTAGGGAACATCCTCAAGGCCAATATCAACTAATGAGCTTTATAACTTTCTCCTTTTCTGTCTCTCTCTCTCTTCTTCTCCCTCTCCTTCCTTCCCTCTCTCTTTCTCTCCACTAAATATTTTGATAATGAATATTCCATTATGCCATGAACCCATGTTCAAAAGAGCCCCAGCGGAAGGGTGTGTTTTCCTTATTATCATCAAATAACATACTAAAAATAATTAAAAGTCACTCAGAACACTGGCAACTGAAGAGATGTGTGAATTATTCCCACCCAGGAGCAGGCTTAACTTGTCTCCAGAACTTGTACAGGAGACTATGCTTTGATAATTAACCAAATGTTTAATAAAAAACAACTAATATTTTTGGCAGAATTACAGGCGAGTACTTTGGCAGGTAGAAAATCACTATAAGACAGTTTAAATCATTTAATTTTATAAAATGCTGATCTTATTCCAACAACCAGCTTTTATCTGAATGTAACTTTGCATTTTAAAATGCAATTACCTTAAACACACACACACACACACACACACACAACCCTCTCTGTTCTACTACTTAAGATGCAGATATTTGGATATCTTGATTAATCTAGGTTACCCAAAATCTTAAAAACTAAACATAAGGCATTCATTTAAAATGAGACTCATGTAAGAAACTGGTAGTGAATACATACAGTTGAACCGCCTCCTCCAACTGTTGCTAGAAGAGTGCCGGTTGTGTCCAATAAAACTCAGTGCACTCTCATTCGTTAATCATCAAATAAGTATGAAGGTTAGATTTAAACCTTTGGAGATTTATCCTCTCCCTTCACAAGTAAAACCTTATCATTGAGTATAAGAGAACAAAAAGTGGAATTTACAGAGAACTCAAGCCACCTAATATTTGAATGGTTACTCTGTACAGGTACTTAGGTTTTACACTCTGCTTTATGAAGACATCATCCCTCTTCCAGGAGTTTGCATTTTAATAGGAGACAAATAGGTAGCATTCCAGCATTAAAAACAGGCAAGTCTTCCCAGATTTGTCATATTCTTGCTTGTCTCCTTAGATAGTACACAGGGAACCCAAAATAGCATTTTTTGTAGTGCCTGAGGTTGGTAGGGACCTTCTGAATGGGAGTTAACCTCCTGTGTTATTGTTACACAGTTATCTCCTCGAGCCTGGCAAGGCTTGGGCAGGACAGTCCATATTTTAATGGCCTCGCAGTGTTTTGCTGATTGCTTTCCCTATATGGTTTTGTCCTACATGCCCCTAAGCCACTTTCCCTGCTCCCCTCACCTCTTCCCACTCTTTCCTGCATTCCTCCTATGACTTGTAATCGATCTCTCATGACCAGCAGTGAACTGAGGACCAGACAACCAGCTTGGTCATGGCTCTTAGTGAGGGCCTGAGGGGCCTACTATGAACAAGGTCCATGAACATTAGTGCTTGGCCTTCGCAACATGGATTTTGGCTGTTCAGAGACCATCTATGCATGTGTTTTGTTTCTCAGTTCTGTGCCTGAGAGTTGAGGTTCTGAGAAAAGTGGCCACTTGCTGAGTTTGAACATTCTCTGAGAATGAGCTGTTCTGAGAGAAAGGAAAGAGCAGACAGTCTCCATTTTCCCTGGTGTCTTCTCCTCTAGGCTTTATGGTCCTGCCCAGGTAGAGCTCCTCAGGCAGATGGAAGGATGACCCTGTGCATGTGCTGCTATCCCTTCAGGATCTCGCCACTTCAAGGGCTTAATAAAGAGTTCTTCATTAAGAACTAATGTATAACTTAGGATGAGGGTGAGGACAATGCCACAAAGCACAGCTGTCGCCAGCCATGACAATCCCTTCTTCATTTTGTCCTCCTATTTGTTTTGTGCATTCTGTTTCTGTTTGATTCTGCAAACAAAATGCCTTTCCACATTTTTTTGTTTGTTTTCTCCCCCATGGACTGTATGGTGTCTATTATTTAGATTCTTATAGATGCATGTTTAGTTTGAAAATCTGAGAAAAATGTGAAAATGACTTTTGAAAAACCTAAATATTTCCAGAATTGTGACTAAATCACTGTGGTTTTCTGTTGGTTCTGTCATTATCCATTTTGGGGGGAGGGAAGAAAGAGAGAGAGAGAGAGAGAGAGAGAGAGAGAGAGAGAGAGAGAGAAAGGGAGAGAGAGAGAACTGCAAAGGATTCTACTTCCCAGTAAAAATATTTTTGGAACTGCTAAGCCCACTCTTACTCATGTGCATTAGGACAAATTTTGGCAGAAATCATGGAACAGCTGCAATTCCATACTTTGAATTGTCTCTTTAAAAAATCTTCATATAATTTATAGAATTGTTGGCATGTATTCCCTAATATTTTCATTCCCTTGAATGTAGACAACTTGGGAAAAAGGGATTGAAGAAATAAGTATTTTTATGGTTTAGTCATTATATTCACAACTTTAAATATGCAATACCAAGAGAGATTGCTGCAATTAAGATAGATTTGAACAGATAGTTTTAGTAATATTACTTGTGTCAGATTGAGTTTCAACTATCAAGAGAATTAAAATGCTATGCAATTTCTGAATGTTTTTATGACTTAAGAAAATATTTTGCCACAGGTAAACAAGTATACAATTGAAGATACTAGACTTTCAGATACAAATAAGATAAATACATTTAAAAAATCTCAAGTTTGAATATTCTAGAAATATGAAGCATAAACAAATACCCTTTTTTGCTACATTGCAATACCTATCTTTAGCATCACCAAGGGCTTTGATTGCTAGAACTGATATGTCTCAAGGTAATACAGACTGGAGGGATGGAAGGGGCTATTAGAGAGACTGTATGTGGCAAGGAGGTATAATGAGCTCTCCTGGGACTGGTCCATCAGAAACTGTGGTGGAAGCGATAAGTCCATCTCAAGCCTCCTGATCCCTTTTCCATTATGTGAAGTTGATGCTGGGAGATACCTGGACAACCAGATAGTGAGTAGATCCCCAGCGTCCATACACCCAAGTGTAGGTAATAGTTTCTTTCAATGGAATCTAACTGAAGTAGTGTATGTCATTTCTAGACTGAGGCTTTTAAGAAGTGAGTGGGGCTTCTCCATTCCCTCTCTTGTTCCACCTGCAAGATGAACTTTGTAAGGTGCATTTTACATCAAAACTAGCTACTTATCACATCAGCTCAGCATCACTTGCAAGAAGAAACTCCAGTGGGTGTGGAGCCACAAAATGAAAGGAGCCTAAATCACACACTGAGGAAAACTTCCTACCCTGAAAATACTCACATTGGACCACTATGTGAATATATTTTATTGGAGTAAACCACTGAACTTAGGGGGTTGTTACTGCATCTAGATTTGCTTTAACTGATCCAAGAATCAAGAAGGTCCTTTCTTGACCTCTCTCTGCAAGCCAGCTCCTTCTGGTCACTTGTGTTGCCTGCCCTCCCCCCACCCAACCCCAATACACATACACATACACACACACACACACACAAACACTGACTTTCATAGAG
Organism: Murina feae; assembly: GCA_004026665.1. Classification (NCBI taxonomy): domain Eukaryota; kingdom Metazoa; phylum Chordata; class Mammalia; order Chiroptera; family Vespertilionidae; genus Murina; species Murina feae. Next base: position 4,108 of record PVJC01005995.1, on the reverse strand, counting down.
CAACCAGCCTCAGTGTAATATGACACAAACCTAATACCCACCATTTATTTACTCCTTTCTGCCACCACATGTGCCAAATAGCTTTCATTTGCTAATCAAGATTCACTCTTTCCCTTTTCCCATCCTGTTCATTGCCCTGAGAGGCAATTTGAATGGATTACACTTCTGTTTCTGCCTTCCAGTTACAAGTGGTCAATGAAAATCCCTGGCAAGTGACAAGGAGTTTGTGGTAGTATTTGTCTGGCTCCTTCTTGTGAGGCTTCCTCAGGCTTGTCTCTGTCCCCAGAAGTTCACTGCTCTTCTTAAGCAGCCCTCTCTTCATGACTTTCATCTTTCAGGTTCTGGTAACCTTTCCCTTCACACATGCATTTGAACTTAGAGGTAGTGACAGCTTTACCTCCTGCTGCTGGTAGCCCCGGGGTCCTGAGTTCTTCCTCCCCATTTCCTTACACCCTGCCCATACCTACCTTGGTAATAAATCCATTTCCGTACAATCTTCAAATCATCCCAATTTGAGAGTGTCACCTGTTTTCTATAGGTTTGCTAACTACAAACCGATATGACAGTTAAAATTCTTTAGGGAGTCAGCTGTCTCCCACTGGCTCGCTTAGTCATTTGCAGGGGGATAGAGTTATTGCGGGAACGTGGCCATCAAGCCCACCCCTTCAGGTCAGACTGTGAGTCATGGCAACTTACACAGAAGGAGGACGTTTGCAGGCCCCTCAAACCATGCCTACCAAAAAATACTCCTTCATTTTTCCTGGTAAAGTTTCCTTTCTTTCACACCTAGTCTCTCTGATGGCTATCATCTGCTTTTGTGTCCCCAACCCCCGCAACGGTTTGTCTCACTACGGAGAGAGATTATTGCATTGTGCAATAGTTCAAGTCTTTACATTTAGAAACAGAAATGTCCACAAAAACAAAGAGAGGGGAAAAGTGTAAATAAACGTAGAATCATGTTTTTGCCATGCTATTTCTTTGGGCGGGGGGTATATATTTGTGCCAACCTGGATATGCCATGGATATGTCATGTAGTATTTGCATTTAAAGAACTAATCTCAAAGTTCTCTTTCACATTTATTTGATATTATTCACATTGTTTTTACTGCCATTAGTTCCCAACCAAAAAAAAAAAAAGCTACATAAGCACCCAGATGTATGAAAATTATTATTATACCAAACATCTCAATACCTCCACTCAGTGTGACAAGTGTCTCAGACATGGAGTCCAGGCAGTTTTGGTAAAGTGTCTAACTTAAGGGATTGTAAAAATTGTCTGTGTGAATTTCCAGGTACAGAATTCAAGCATCCCATTTTTTAGGGTTTATTTTCTCTAAGTATTTTTCCTAGTATATTAGAAAGTCTTTGGTGATAACAGTTGACCCTTTTTCTTATTTCAGAAAAAGGGGAACTAGAACACACATTCCTCCCCTAGGAGAAGATAAAATGAGGGGAAGATATAATTTTACCATTTAGTTTTAAATTTTCATGTTTTATATAACCTATAATAAGCTTAAAATAGAAAGTTATTTTTCTAAATTAATATATTCTTAAGGAATATTACTATTGCTTTTCACCATACATAGGAAACCCACATCAACCCCTCCTCAATATTCCACATCATCAATTTAATGACTTGGGACATATGCAACAGGTTAAACTTACCAAGACTTCATGATGAGATTCAAAGAGGAGGGTGGTATCTGTTTTTTTTTTTTGTATGTGTTTTTTTTTGTTTTTTGTTTTTAGTCATAGTTTGTTCAATAAGCCATGTTCTCCTCTCTCCCATGCTTCTGCCCTTTCCCTATCAAGCGTTCCAGCACACGCACATCCATAGCTAAAACCAGGGACATAAGTGCAATTAGAAATCAGTCCAATGACTGGTACAGCCACTATGAAAAACAGTCTGGCAGTTCCTTAAAAAATTAAAAATAAAGTTACGATATGGCCCAGCAAACACTCTCCTGAAAAACATGAAAAGATATATGCACCCCTGTGTTCACTGAATCATTATTCACAATGGCTTAAGTCTCCTTCAATAGAGGATTGGATAAAAAATATATGGTAAATATACACACTTGAATACTACTCATTCATAAGAAAAGATAAGAGGAGAAACCAAGATGGCAGCATAGGTAAACACCTGAAATTGCTGCCTCACACAACCACTTCCAAAATACAACTAAGAGACAAAATGGACATCATCCAGAACCACAGGAAGGCTGGCTGAGTGAAAATTCTACAAATAGAAGGAAAGAGAAAAGCACATTGAGACTCAGAGGAGGTGTGGAAATAAAGTGCAGAGGTATGGAGGTGGGTGTGGAAAGGGCTAGCAACTGAGGACATAGTTGTCTTTTTCAATTGGGAGGGAGACACAAGCTCCCGACTGCTCTGAACTTCAGTTCTGGGCAAGTCTCTGGGGACCCAGACTCTATGGGAGAAACTGGATTGTCTGGCATCAGGTGAAACTTGAGGGCGGCTTTCTCTCAGAGGCGCTTGCAGTGATTACCATGGGACACTGAGACCCAGTCCTCTTAGGGCAGGGCTGAGGATCAGCCATAGCTGTTTGCTCCATCCTGTTGATTCCCTGAGACCCTGCCTCACCTAAGCTGTACAGAGGCTTTTGCATATGAATGGACTGGCCCTTTGCAAACTAAAATTACCTAACCAACTACAGCTGGGTATGAGAGACCCAGAACATCCAAAAGAAGGCCCAAGGCCCCACAGCAGCTTGCATTGTTTCACAGTTGGGCCTCATCTGGGCACCTCCAAACCCCAAACAAAGAAGAGAAATCTGCAGATATCTCCATAGCTCCTGCTGGATAGCCTCAAGCAGAGGCTAAATTAGCACCTCCTTATAGGTCCAAGAGCCAGTGTACTCAGTGGTCAGAGTGGCATCATCCAAATTACAACTCCTCATATCCATAAGGGACACACTCAGGGAGCAGACTCAGTGAGCACCAAAGCCCCACTGAAGCAAGTCTTGCCCCATAAGGGTGTCTCCAGCTCAGAAGTTTTCACACTGTAGACATAGCTGATTCTCACAGCCAATTGACCTGGAAGTCAATTCCTCCCAGTGATACCAACAATCAAGGCTTAACTACAACAAGACTGTGCACAAAGCCCTCAAAGGGGTGCACCAAGAGTGTCCACCTCAGGTAACTGGGGAGGTTGAGCCACTGGGCCCTATAGGACACCTAGCACACAAAGCCACTCTATCAACACAGGGAAGCAGCCAAAATTAGGAGACAAAGAAACAGATCACAAATGAAAGAAATGGAGGAAAGCAAACTACTGGATGTAGAGTTCAAGACCATAGTTGAAAGGTTTTTCAAGAATTTTATAGAAACTGGTGATAACTTTAGTGAGATCCTCGAGGACCAACTATGAAAAAGGACCAACTAGAAATTATTCATATACTGATTGAAATAAAGAATAATATACAGAGATCCAACAGCATACTAGAAGATACCAAGAATCAAGTCAAATATTTGAAATATGAAGAAGCAAAAAATACCCAACCAGAAAGGCAAAAGGAAAAAAGAATAAAAAAATATGAAGAGAGTGTAAGGAGCCTTTGGTACAACTTCAAACAGACCAACATCTGAATATGGGGGTGCCAGAAGAAAAGAGAACAAGATATTGAAAACCTATTTGAAGAAATAATGACAGAAAACTTCCCCTACCTGGTGAAAGAAATAGACTTACAAGTCCAGGAAGCACAGAGAATCCCAAACAAAATAAATCCAAAGAGAATTACACAAAGATACATCATAATTAAAATGCCAAGAGCAAAAGACAAAGAAAGAATCTTAAAAGCAGCAAGAGAAAAACAGTTATCTACAAGGGAGTACCCATATAATTGTCAGCTGATTTCTCAACAGAAACTATGTAGACCAGAAGGGAGTGGCAAGAAATATTCAAAGTGATGAATAGAAAGGACCTACAACCAAGATTACTTTACCCGGCAAAGCTATCATTCAGAATTGAAGGTCAGATAAAGAGCTTCACAGATAAGAAAAAGCTAAAGGAGTTCATCACCATCAAATCAGTATTATATGAAACTAGGGGCCTGGTGCACAAAAATTTGTGCACTCGGGGGGTGGGG